>OCZR010270566.1:11752-31820 GCA_900234385.1 Anemonia viridis | reverse complement strand
AGTTTTCACAGCAGTTTGCTGGGTCTACGTGTTTCTCTTGTTACTCGTACGTAACAAGACCCATACAATCCATTTATCCATCCAGATCCATCCATCCATCCACCCATCTCTTCCCATCCAATCCGTCTTATCCCATTCATTCATTCATTCATTCATTCATTTTTTTTCTTTTTTCCTTTTTCTTTCATTTTTTTGTTTCTTTCCGTCCTTCCTTCTTTCCTTTCTTTCACTTTCTTCCTTTCTTTCATGCATTTCTTTCCGTTCATTAAAATCTCAGAAGAATCAGCAGAGTAATTTACAGAACTCGTACAATTCGTAAAAAATACTAATTAATTCGAATAAAGAAAGGAAGGCTGGGGGTCGGGAGGTTTCTTATAAGTGTCTTTATGATGTCAGCGGACTACTTCATGGTGACTTGCATTTATTTCTTATTTTGTTAATCCACCGCTCGACGTTCTACGGCTTATGACTGACTAGCATTAGTTAGGTCGAAGAGCAGATATCTCATCTGAGACTCAAACTGTAGAATGCTCAAAACGTAAGGTTTAAGAGGCCTCTGGACTTGTCAAATTCGGAAATCCAATGTAGTAAGTTATATTATATATTTTGTGTTATATGTTAATGTCCTTGTTATCTTAACATATCTAAATAATTTTCTATGGTTTTGTTTATTGTATTGATAGTTATCGATGGTTTCATTTACAGCGTGTTGATGGCAGTCTTTGCAGGGCACCAACGATCTGTGCTGTCGCTATTTTCGTGACTAGTAAAAGTAGTGAGGTAGCGTGTCATCTTGAACGGTTTGATGAACACTAAGACTAGACTGAAACACATAGAAACAATTACTGAGACGGATGAAGAAGAAGAAGAGTCTCAAAAACCCGACACCTCAAAAGAAAGAGTTTATTCGCACTTGGGAAGTGGATTAGAGAAGTGGCAAAAAGCAATGGAAGCGGAAACCGCCGGGAATGATGAGCAAGATTGTATTTCGACAAGGTATTTATTGTAAACCCAGCAATCGACATCAACCATAAATATTTTCTGTTGAATCGTAAATCAATCGACAGAGTAACGTTCATGGCTCATGAATGAACAAGGGTGTTTGTTTACTGTGAGCAAACAATACTGATGAAAAAATTGTCGATCAAAATTATAATTTTCAATTCCTAATTCTTTGCAGTGTTATGACAATAAGTATTCTTTTTCTCGACATGATGCATTTGCATATAGAGAGTTGAAAATGAAAGCCAATTCAAATCATGTCTGATATTAAATATTCAAATGACTCCAATATAAGCATAAAGAGCGCCTTCTTGGTCTGTTAAATAATTACCAAAAAGGAAAAAAAAACAAGAATTGACATAATATTCTTTTGAAGAAAGAACAATTCAAAACGCTTCCTATTGCATGAGAAAGGGACGTATTCGAGCTCTACACTCACCTCATTTACTTGCCATCATACTTTTATACTTTGCTTCAGATTTCCAAGCCTAATTCTGTTTGCTAATTCGTGAATTAACTTGTTTACCTTATCTACAGCTTGTTCAACGCAATGATACACTTATACTCTACTAAAATCCACCTAAAACTCTCAAACAACGCAAGACATGCACTATAAAGAATATTGTCACTGTGTTGATTGTAAAATTGTTGAATACCTTGTACATGTACAAGGTCTAGAGTAGTTTGATTAGCTGTAATTGCACTGTTGACTCAAGAACAGACATTGGCAACCGAATGTGTCAAGAAGCAAATAAAAAGACGTTTTTGTGCGATATATCTTATTCAGATTTAAAAGGTCAGTTTCTCTAGATAAAGTGTAAAGTGAGGCCTACCTACTTAAGACACAGACGATTATTTTCCAGTCTCACTTCAGAGAGATCAAGAAAGAATTTGAGCAACCAAATTCAGTAGATCATAAATTTTCATTTGTGGGTGACTAAATTACTTACATTTGAATATAGTACTTGAAAGTAAAATATTACTGCATGATCTGACTGATCTGATGCATAACGTTGATTACTTATTACAGCCAAATAAAAATTTCCTTTGACAGCCCCTTTTTCCATGCAGTTTCTAATAATCAAGTGCATCGGATGCTATCTTTTAAGCTTACTAATGTGGAAAATTTAGTAGTTCTGCTTTCTTTTAGCTTTTTTATATTAAAAGTTTTTTTTTTCCTTAAAGCTATTCTAAAAGCTGAAAAGAGGCGATTGAGAATCGAATTATTATTGAAAACTTGAATAGTGCCCAACTAGCTATTAATTAAACATCTCGGCTAATGATCAAAAAAAGCCTTACAACACTCACAACAAGTCTATAAAGTACTCTAGTTTTATTTACTTGCCTTACATGTAATTGTTTTTTTATTGAATTTCCTTTGAAATTGATCCATTGATGAGAATGGGTAATCGTAAATCTATTTATTAGCTCGAGCAGGTTTTCAAGAACAATTTGGTGATTTGACAGTGCATGCTCTCAAATTTTCACATTTTCTGGCCACGTTTACTGATGACAATACTCATTAAACTCATTCAAATCATATTGCATATTAACTGAGTGTCCTTTCCAGAACAAATAGCTCTCTGCATATTTGGTGAGCTCAGTCTGGATCGAAATTGGCATTGGGGAATTTTCTTTTATAAACGGGGAGAATCTTGTATGACATAATATATTCTTCGATAGAGCGCTGTTCGATTATGCCGTGAATATATAGACATAGAAGGCTATAGAATAGTTTTCATTTCACTGAAATCCCTCACACGAAGAAGTTATTAATTACTATTAATTAACACAAAACGGTGCGGTGTTAATAAACAGTGGTTAAATATTAGGATGTTATGCATATATGGTTATCGGCATACCTCATATGTCACGGACGTCAATGCGACAACCGAATGAGATAGCAACAGGTTGCCTGCTGTTCTTATGCTCACTGATGATTCAAATGCGATTACTTGTTTGTTTGTATGAATATACGTACGTAATTCAGTGTCTAATTCTCAGTGGTAGTCTGCGTGCCAGACCTCACCGTGAATGAGCTGGTTGCATTCAGGTTAGATTCCAACACGCACATATTCATCTTGTTTTACCGTGCTCGTACGTATAACCGGGTTCGAAATCGGCCTACATCAGAGCCTAAGAAAAAGTTCTGAACAAGACAAATGAGGAAAAAGAGAGCAAAATATTGCGGCCAGAAGAATGTTGAAAGAGTCTGAAAAATAGCCCTAAAAAGATCTAAATATCGTGTTTTTACGTGCTCGAGGTATGGATGGCCATGGAGGCGGACATCACCCTGAGTTATCCCACACGCGCTTTCCCACGTGAATTACTAAACAAAACTATAAACTAGCTATACTTGAGATATGACACTGGTATTAAGAACACTAAGAGTCTTAAATAAAAAAAAGCTAAGAATGTAAATGTACCACGATATAAATATTTGTATAATCTTTACATCAATGACAGACCTGCCACTAGAACGGAAATCAACAGTGCCTTGATGTTCTAAGTTTAGTCTTCTAGTTCTATTGGAACAAAAGTTCTTGTATGGCCACACTGGCCGGTATTTTCTTAACCCCCACTAAGATCAATTGTGTATCGTGTTATCTTCAAATATAATTATTTTTCTTTACATAATAGAGTTTTAATGAGTTTCTAGGTTTAATTGTTTTCTTTCTGTGGCCAAAACGTGCCATAAGCGTTCAAGTGATTCAGCCCATAGGTCAGGTGGATCAACGGTAGGAGTTCATAAACATTAACTGCGCATGCCTTGTTAATCGTTCAAGTTTCAAGCTGGTGCCAGTTGGATTGCTTTAGAAATGCAATTCCCTTAGGTTTCAATAATGTTACGAATAGAATGATTTTTACATACCGTTTACGCATGCTCACGCCGTCCAAATCAGCACAATTGACAGGGTCGTTTTTTAAGTTTTTGCTATTTCAAAAAAAAAAATTGAATTTATTTTAATTACTGAAAAATTAATTATTACTACTAAATAGCGAATTACAAGACAGAGTTGCATTATTGTTCATGGTCATTCCTTTTGTCCTGGTTGTCGAGCTTGACAAGCATACAAATCTTCAAAGAATTGTTTGATATTTTGTCAGCAATCCTTTTGTAACCGACTCACGTATGGACTTCACAAACAATGCATTACGGCGGTACTGATAATGAACGTCATTTGAAATAGTTGCGTAGGCCTTTATTTGTTTTGTAGGCCTACACCATTCATGCAGTTTTGAGCACATGTTCATGAAATTTATTCACACGGGTTTTTTGCTGCTATGTATTAGCTTTTTATGTCTTAATTATTTTGGTCAGCCGTTGCATCTTCACATCCTATTCCCTAACCATTAAAGTAAAAATCCTTTGCAATCTTATGAAAAAATTGTTAGTTCATTAGAGATAGCAGGGAAATAGCAGGGTGTGGCTCCAGGGGGATTCAAAATTGATATGGGGAATTTGTTTATGTATATTTTTTCCATCTATGAACTGCCGGCTATGCTCAGGTTGATAAGAAGATGTGATGTTTGTGTTCAATTTGCGAATAAAGAAGCAATGTTTGGTTATAATTGAAAATAATCAAAAGCATGACACATCAGCTAATTTCAGCTGTCAAGGTCTAGATAACTTTCAATATCAAAACTGCAAAGTCTCACACTGAATATCTTAAAGCTTATTAATGGCATAAACCGATTCAGTTGGGAAAATATCATAAAAATAATAATATGGGGAAAATGCATAGATCTACGTTTATTAATACATGTAATATAACATAACTATTCTAACAAGTTGTACTCATATCACATTTAGTATCTGTACATGTTTTCCATTGCTTGACAATACAGCCTTGACTTTTTGATATTAATATTTCGGACAAACTGAAAAGCCAAGAAAATTTAAAAAGATATAATAATTGAATCAGTTGCTAAATTAATTTGTTTAGTTGACTTTGAACCATCACATTTACACGTGAAAATTTCATGAAAAAGTTTTATGTATTTTTTCTGTTTCTGTCTTTGATGTTTTCAGGAGTCAGTTTTAATTTTCTGAAAAAAATATATTTTTTGTCCATCTATGAACTGCCGCGGTTATGCTCAGTGATAAGAAGATGTGATGTTTGTGTTCAATTTACGAATAAATAGGCAATAAAGTTTTCAAAGCCAAAAAACCTCGATTGAACTTTTAGAAGTATTAATTCGATGTGGAACTGAAAAGTATTGATCAGAAGACAATTTCTACTCACTTGAAGTGGAATCACTTCCTCGATCGAGGAACGATCCGCCATCTTGGAAGATGATCTAATGGTGTAGAGTGACACGGCAGACCGCCAAGCAGCGCAGGCTTACACACTTTCGACATTGACTATGATAGATAGATAGAAAACCGAAACCTAGACTCGGCCTATCACAGGTAGTCCGAGTAATAATCTAGTTAGTTACTAGTCCCTTCCCGTTGCCCAGGAGGACGGTTTTGAACCGGTGATGGCTTTGCTAATCCCTTTCAACAATAGCCAGGCGTCAGACGCCAATGCTAATCTGGACAATCTCTGGATGATCATTGCTGCGCCAGCCAGTATTAGAATAATCAGAAAGAATATCATTAATACCATAGTCCCAAGCAACTCGATCAGTTGGGCAGGACATGGGGCTGAAGAACCTTAAGCAAGAACATGAGGGAATAGGAAAGAGAAGGCTGAGGTGAGACACCTGAGATCTAATGAAGCTGTTACACAAGCATTTGACACTATCTAAATATCTCAAGTCGATAGTGCATTCAGAATGAGTTGTTCGCGGTGGTTTATTGTTGATGCAAGACGAAAACCGATCAAATAAGACCGTCTTGAATTAGCTATTAATATGAAAAGACTCTAGACCACAGTCAGTGCGTCATCTAGCACCAGTGTCAAGCATATAAAGCACGTTTAAAACTACGTTACGTGTTTTTGGCAAGCAATTAGTTTGAACGGCAATCAAGTGTCATTACATATTGACAACTATTAATCATTGACCGAAACACAAAAGATGTCGACAAAATACTTAGAAAACCCCTCTACCGTTAACCGACCTTCGAACGGTGACATTATAGCATATTCATATATGAATATTTCTTATTTTTCATCACGAGGAATGTGTTTAACAAGTATGGAAACATTAATGGTTATCAGTGACTTTTACCATATATAGACTACAATGGTTTCACAGCGAATGCCTTTGAAACTGAGATTGTAAAAGTAGAATTAATTCTCGGTGGCAGTGAGCTATATGTTATCTGTGATGATTATTGCTATGGTAAATAAGATTAGTTAACACTTGATTCTTTAGTCCTTTCCAGATCTAACCTCAGATTAGCACGTTAACACACGATCATGTACTTAAATTGACCTTAATTGCTGCATGGCGATCGGGTAATTAAACAATTTTCATACTAGCCGAATAACCGCCGACGGGCTTAGCAGTTGTGCCTACAGCTACGGTATGCTTGTTATTTGCTTTGTACAACATTGAAGAGAAATTTTTTTTGGGTTTTGGAAAGCGGGGCTGTTTCAAACCGATCCGACGTCATATCATACCATAAAACACTATCTCATACTTGATTATAGGACGGCTATTATATATGTATATATATATATATATATATTTATAACGATGTATAGCTAGATGTACAGAAAAATAGCTAGACTTTTTTGATAATGTCGTCAGAAGGAATTAAGACGTAAAGCCGTTTTAATCCGGATTTGAGTGAGCGCTAACTTGTTTATTGTTGTTATGTTGCTAACATCATGACGTAATATATAAAGTGGTATATATCCATGTAGTGCAGTTTGAATGACGGTTCAGTTACACTGCTTTAGATAAATTAATAAGGCAATATACGACCGGCTTTCCAGACGGTGTGAAAGACGGTATTTCCCTCAAAGAAATATAGTTGAATGCCGCATTCAGGGTAAGCTAAAACACATTCAAATTGCCTCTTTTAGCCGGATTGGGTTTATAATGGTAAAAGTCTTGGTAAATGGCAAATATTTAGAAAGAAAATGAGGAGTACAGAGTAAACACTTAAGAATAGATCACTAGATCATTTATCATTTTTGTTTAAGTTGTTTTATCTAAAAAATAACTTTTGATTGGAAGACACTAAAGAATAGCTTCCGCCGCTTGAACGTCAAGAAGCCATTCTTCAAATTCTGCGGCCGTTTCATAATTACATTTATGACTTAACGAAAGGAATCAACCCTTAATATTTCTTAGATTTAATGATAGTTCTTAATTTCGTAATGCTTTACGTCATCAGGTCTAGAACCCAAACTACCGAAGCATCAGTACTATTTGACCCAGACGGAATGAGGATTGTTCGAGCAGCAACTTGTGTTCCTAGTGAACTTCGTCAACGTTCTTACACGGATCCTACCGATTTACTGTGGGTGTTCCGAAGAAGATGGAATGTTATGTTGGATGAAAATGAAAACGTCGATTATGATAAATCAAACAAGGAAGGGTCTAAGAAAGATGAAAGACAGCGACTGGATATGTACAGTTTGGACTGTAAAGGAAACGAGGTTAGTACTTGATTCTTCGTGATAATTGACTCGAAGATAACAAACTTTAGAATTCACTTCATTACGGATTAAAATCAATTATTTTGAATTAGTTTGTTTTTTTTGAACAACATATTTATCCGCGTTAAACTGAAGTCATAAAATAAGCATAAATTAACAGAGATTTTTCAGCTTTTTTGAGACAAGATGAACGCGACATACTTTTACGTACATCCGGGCAGACTGATTTGTTTTCTGCGAGACATTCTTCTCAGTACATTATGAATCAAACTCGAATTCATTTGTGAAGATCCAATGAAATCCATAAACAACTTAGCGCAAATAAAGGCTCAATTGTAAAACTAATAATAGACAGCAATTGAAATAGAATAATAGAAATACTTGACTGCCAAATCTATTGCAGTTTGCTTTGTGACTGTTCTTTTATATGCTGGGCAAACAGCTCATTAAAGAACGGAAATGAATTGGTCTTGGTAGTAATGAGGTGACAAATGTAGTGTGTTTAAGGACAAAATAAAGAACAAACAACTTATCCTGTGAAGCGACAAGCGAGTATGAATAACAAGCATATTCAATAATAAAAAACCCGGAGAATCAAAGCAGAAGGTAGGCTGCAGTATGGCAAACCATCAATGGGTATGGTGTGCATGTGTGAATTGGAAAGATAAGATCTTAAAAAGTGAGTCAACTGAGTGGTCATGATCGACGAACAATTTCCATGTGACCAGTCTACGTTCTCCCCATAAAGTCCTATGAGACGAGTCTGAATTCCAATTGCCTAAAGACTGGCAAAAACAACAGATTTATGACGTACTGTTGTATCAAAAACATATTTCTCGTTAAGATGCACATGTAGTGTGTTCATGTAGGGGTTATGGTGCACGTCAAAAACTGTCAGATGCATGGTAATCTACCGATCTAGCATGGCACACAAAAAAAATCAATAAGTGACACCCATAATGACATTGCTATTGTTTGTCAATAAAAACTTGATCAACCTTCATTTCAATTTATAAGTAATTCCTTTGAGGAAAAATACTTTGATTGCTAAACGAAAATATTAAGGCAGATACTGAGGGTTATTTTCTTCGAAACGGTGGACTGGATAGCGAGGAAGTACTGACCTTATAGTGTTGACACACGTCGTATTAAAAGGCCAATTTTGTGGAGCACCTCTTAACAAAGGTATATTATTACTAAAAATAACACAACGCTAAAACTCTATGTCTGAACAACATCTGATTCTAGCATGCCTTTCTACACCGTGGGAAAAGAGTGCGTCGGATTTACCATCAAAATTCAATCGTCTCTCCATCAGTAAGAAGGAACAACAACCGCTATTGATCGGAGGTGCTTGTGATTTACTGTGTAAACAAGTTAACAGACTAGAAGAACCAGAAGATTGATTTTCAATCAACAATCGGCAACTTTACTTGACGAAAATTACACTAAAAAAATACAACCAGGAAAGGAATTCCGAAAATTAAGAGTATTAAAAACACACTGTATTCTATTATTAAACTATCGGCACGAATGAATGGAAGCGCTTCATACACGGTGATCGTCAAGGTGAGTGGACGTGCACGAAACTCGGTCAGTCTGCTTTCCATCGGATGGTAGGTGTTATAGAGGTAGGAGCCGGTAAAATCATTTCCACTGACCTATGATCCAGGTTACTTATGCAAGGTTAATGAAATAGCCTTTTTCAATGGTCGTTGTTCTGAAATCATAATCTTAAGTTGCGTGTTATTTTGTCAAATTGATGTTGAGTATTGAAGCTCGTGGCGTTGGAATATTGCAAACCATGACAGGTTATGTGATAAACGCAATACCAGGAATCATTCAAGTGTATTAACTACTGAGTAGCTCTAACCATTATGGCCAAAGAAACGTTTATTAGCATTTAAATGAACTGTTTAATGAATTAATATGCTCTGTAAGCAGGAGTGTGCACTTCTATGTACTCCTCACTCAGTCGCCTAAACGTTCTGACTTGTAAAACCGTTCATAAATGAAAAATCAAACGAAAGAATATTAAGTTGCATGGTTCTTATACAAGTGCTGGCACATCTCTGATAGTACTTTGTGAAGTGCCTGAAGACTGCATGAAAAGACAAGACCACAAAATATGTCCAACTCAGCCGGTCTAAAATCCCACTGACTTTGACCAATGATTATGCCTTTGCTTGTTATTAGGGTCGCTTTCAAAAGTCTTCAAATGAGAGCTTGTCGTCGAGAGAGGGCAAACACAGTGACAGCAAATGTTTGAGTGGTAGCAGTGATAGCGACCATAGAGACGGCATGGAGGACAGCAAATCGGTGAGTCCATCTGGTATTCCCATGATATGCAAATGATATAACCCATGACAAAAATAATGATCTGAGGTCAACTAACTCAGAAATGGAAAACATAGAATGCAGTAGAACAGTTTTAAACTAGTAAGGAAAAAGACAGACAAACGTAAGAACTGTAAAATCACCGTCTCTTGCAATTTAATTAAGAACCATATTTGTGGGATTATAGTCATGACTTGAATTCTTTAAGATATCTAGAGGCATACGAAAGCTGCATCGATAAAAGTGGTCTTGCTAGTTTCTGTTAATAGGCTGTTGCCACTTTTTATGTTATTATATTACCATTTCATGCCGTTAGTGCTTGGCAGACAGAAATATTTCTCTCACAAGACGGTCCCGGTTAGCCACCAGGAGGGCTATAAAGACATATTTCATGTGACGTTAAAGCAGCTATTTGGAGGACAAAAAATTGGAATCTGTTGTTTAATCCGCCTCCAAAATGAGCTGCATTCCTACGTGCTGTAAGGGAATGTATACGACAATCATCATGTGACAATGGGCCACTTACGTGCCGATGGCGTCATTTTACTACCACTACCAAAATGCTTTGCGAATTTTCTTTCTTATTCAAATTTGTATTTCCTCATGAGAATAGTAAGACAATGGGTGCTAATGAACTGAACAAAAGAAAGTGTGCAAGGGATATTCTGGTAGTGGTAGTAAAAAAACGCCATGATGCAAGTGGGCTATTCGTGTGACAGAGTGAGCACTTTCTTCTGCAAACATTTGTTTTGTTTAGAGACCCATTAATGATCTTTTATGAGGTTTACATAAGAAAGAGAATTGTGTTAATTGTATTGAATAAGTATCCTGTCAGAACGCATACCATACCCTTGACATGCAACTCGCATATTTACTGCTCCAGTTGCCGTGCGGCCTTCCTGATCTTGTCTAACCTTTCTTGGTGAAATAGATAACTGCAACAGATGTTTTCCACACTTATCTTTTACGATCACTGCAGCATTACAATCATACGATGAGTGTGTGTAATAAATCACGCAAAGATTTGCAAAGACGTTTTTTTCTCTGCACATTCTGCATTTTTGTTCTTTTGGTTGTGGTTTTAAACTAATGATCGATGCGGTCGGTCTTGTACACTTACGAATGGTCGGATCGGTAGAGGTGTACTTAGGTCGTGTTGATAATAGACTATGACTTACTTCAACAAATTAAAAAATCGAAAACCTTGAACAAATACAGCAATGAATTCCAACCAATAGGAACACCCTTCCTAAATCCTCATTAACCTAGATTCCTGGGTTGTCTCAATCAGGTTTTACTTAGGATGTACATTAATTTATCCCTAGAGCACATAATGGACAAAACCAGCTGGAAATCAAGCTAAAAACGCGTTTTACAAAGTATTCTATAGGAGTACACCGTAAAATTGGTTTGTCTTAGCGTCTGTATTTCAATCGGATTAGGTGCGTTCTTGTACAATAGATATGTCCTGTCATAAAGGATCTTCCAAAACGGCAAGTAACTCATAATCACCTTCTTCTGTGACTCTAATTTGAAGTGCATTCATCAATCTAAACAACAAGTATTACACTAGTACTTTATTTTCTAATAAATGTTGATCATATACATACTATTGTACACATTGAGAAAGTGAACTGTTCTTTAAATTATTGGTTTAAACGTGGAACTGAAGAGAAATTAGGAGAGTTAATTAGATAATCCTTTGAAGACGTTGCATCAAGTGTTGTTAGACAGTTTGAAGCACCCTTTCATAGTTAAGTGATATTACGTATTTATCTAAATATCTTGTGAGCACTTGAACATCGGTTTATCAAGCTAAGAGAAAGTTTATTAAAGTTTGTAAATTAAACAGATGACAAGAGGCCATATATAAATACTTGACCTTGTGACTTGATCAAGGCTGGTAACTTTTCATTTTAGCAAGAATTATCGAACTCCAAAACTCTTAAAACTAGTAGTACAAGTTTTCAGGCAAGCCAATGACTTGTGGAAAAATATCTACATTGCTATGATCTTGACGTAGACTGTTAAAATTAGCTGCTCATAGTGCTAAACTGACTGTATTACAAGTCAACTTTCTCTCCCGTCTAAACGAAACCCTAGCAAGGGCTATGGGGACTTATTGAAATACCGTACGTTGAGTGCAGAATTCAGTGTAGTAAGCTTGGTTACCTAGCTAGCTATAGGTTTTATTGAGAATGACCTGTTGACAGTTGAGTAATGACTTACAGAAGTATCTCATGCCACTAGGTCACGATTAGGGGACGTGAAACACTTGACCTCTTCCTGTGGGTCACTCTTCAGAGCACTCGAACGTGAGCATGTCGTCATTTATGCTACATTTATCACGTCGTCAAATGCTGTTGTATTTTTTATTTCTTTAATTTATCAAGTGAATTATGTTATTCTTAATTTGTTTTTCAATTTTTTTTAAGTTAACTCTAGAAATACAAAAAAAGATATTTAAAGTGTATATGACATGACATTTGTCTTGGTCGTTTCTAGAAGTATAATACGCGCTGAATTCGATTCCGATATCAAAATCACGATCAAAAGAACCAAGAACCATTTTTGTCGGGTGGTATAGGGTAAGCGTTGCAAACAAAATGACGTCACAAGGTTTACTCAAGTGGTCATTTGGTGGTGCACTGAGGGCATTTCTCAAGTCATATAGCATGATTAATGAATTTTTGTTTTGAAATCGTGCTTTGCTTTGAAAAATGACCACTTGTGATTGTAAACATTGTGACGTCTTTTTGTTTGTAACGCTTACCCTATACCACCCTACATCAGTAAGTATCCAAGTATCAGTATTCCTCTCAACGTTACTTCATTGCTTAATAGAATTTTCTTATAATTTCAATTCTTATTTGAACTAGATTCCATTTTAACTACATCCAAATTCAAATGCAAATTCAGCTCTTTTTTCCCTGACGATTTGGTTAATGAATAATCCTAAACATTGGATATTGGACTTCTTCCACAATTGCTTAGTTTCATATATTAGCATTGTAAATTTGTATTGTTTCATGAAGACGTCCACTAATGGATTGCGTGGTAGGCTGTTATTGATGTAGAATATTATATAATAAGATGAGTGCATGATTACAAAACAACTTGATGCCTTGTGATCAACAGGGTTAGAGTGATTCTTTATATGACTGTTGACACCTATGGTGTGTAGACGAGTTTCTACAAACTATTTTACAAGTATGGACGGTGAGGTGAGACTATCAATCATTGAGTTTAATACTCTTTGTCTAGATAATGTAAATATTTGGTTTGCAAGCTAGTTGAATATCTAGTGGCTGGCCATGGAGAACAGGCATATCAAGTTTCTTTGCTACACTAACTCATTTTCTAGCAGACTGGTAGTGGTCACATGGGCTAGTCGGCGATGTTATTTAATTTCTAAGGACTAGAAAAATTAGGCTTATAGACAACGTGAGAGTATACGTAGTCGAAGAAAACCGCGAGGAACGGCTCATCTGTAATTGAATTCATGGCTAGCTCAGTCGTGCATCTTGGTTGGCATGCATTGCGCCCCAGCGAGGCAGTATCCGTAAGACATCCTGATAACTAAGTATGTTTGATCTTTTCTGCAGTACTAACTTGTACAAGTAACCCTTTCAATTAGGTGTTAGGTTCGAGATCGATTTAAGCATCCAAAGCGGCGATTGATATTGTGTATTTTACTAGTAATTATTGCATCTTTTGGATTAAAAGCTGTCAATAAATATTTAGTATTCGACTAAGGGCAATTGCTCGTTCGTTATTATCATCCAGTAACAAAGTCAGTTATCTTCAACAGCTCCTTGCTTTGCAATATATTTAAGTAACAATTTGTTTTACACGCCATATTAGTTTAAGTGATCTTGACTTATGTAAATCCAACTAAATCCAACAGCTTTCAGCAATCATATCATATTAAGTCTGTCTTAATCCTCAAAATTGATGTACTGAGTTATTGTAAAACACACACAGCAGGTTACATCAGACAAAACATATCCATCTAACACTTCCTCATGATTATAGCATAAACAATAGTATATTCACCTTCTTCTTGCATGGATATCCGGGTTTTGGAGAAAGAGGTAGCGATAGACAGTAAGGTGCCAGCCCCTAAATAAACAATCTAAAAACAAACTCTTTTGAAAGGGATCTAATTGGCCAGGGCTGGGCAACTTTTGAAATCTAGTTTCAATTCGATAGTATGCCATATCTCTAGATAATCATTTGAAGGTTTGTTTTTTTCTGTCTTCTTCCACAGCAGGCTGATTTCCCTCCCATTTCTCGTAAAATCTCGGCTCCTGCCTTTCGAATGGGCCGCCGCTCATCGCAGGTTCAAATGCAAATGCATGCACACAGACGGAGCTCAGTCTCAGCTTTGCCGCGACGGATGGGAAGAAGAGGCAGTGAGGTAAGGGATACTCATGCTCAAAGCATAAATGATTATATATAGCTGAGTAGATCTATAGTATGACTAATTTGAGTAATGATCTTGGTATGGCCTTGAATTCTTGGTGTATGCACAGAGCAGAAAGCGCCTTTCAATGTACACTTTAATTACGACACAAGGATTGATTAGATATTTTGAAGCACTGGACATTTCAGTTCATGGGTGCTTATAAGCGATTAGTCTTCACCTTTAAATAATGCAACTAAATTCGAGGGTGATTTTGATAGACTAACGAAAATCTTGTATATAAGAATCAATATCACTTAATGTATGGATAAATCATGCAGCATACTTTATCAAAACATGGGCTTTTTCGTTAATGATTTAGAATGTTGAGTCGTTCCAAGGTTTTCGAATTGGAGAATTCTGAAGTGTAAGAGTGGATAGCAAACTGAATTATTTTTTATGTGCCTTTTTACACTTTCCGTGATAAAATGTTCCAAGCTATGCTAGCTATGGCTCACGCATATATAAATTAACTGAAGTGTGCCACTAATTAACCTTAAAATGAATAGTCGGAGACCATTTTTTTCTGCATTAGTTAGAGAAAAATTAATATCTCGACATAAATCTTCCAATTACATAATTTCTCTCATTCTGAGTTTTCTTCAAAGTTCTTGATTTTATACTCCCGGATATCGCAACCGAATTGAACACTCGCTCGGATGATTCCTATATTGGACGTTCTCGTGTAATGCAGCCTTCATTGGTCGCAAACAATAAAACAACGTGCTATCAATCAAGAGCAGTAGGTGCACGTGCATATCATCCTAACTTACTTGATTGGTCATAAAAATGTCAGCGTTCTATAATGGACTGCATTTCTTGTCTCGTTCGTTGGGCAAAGTATGGTAATTATTCATATGGTCAAAGTGATCAAAAATGTTTCCTTCATCGGTACACGTGGTTAATTTCCGGCATGTGAGGTCTTAGGTCTTTAATAGCACGATTGTATACAAACTTCTTCATTTAAGATCAGATGATAAAAATCTCCTATTTTATCCAAGATCAAAAATTAAATTCAGGTGACCGCGCTTTTGCTATTGCCGTGCCTAGAATATAGAATGATCTACCACTTATATTAGACTGTCAGCAAATATAGAGATCTTTAAGAACAATCTATTAAAGACTTCTCTGAAGGCTTATTATGTATTGACTTTTAGTTGTATGATCATCTCAGTCTGAACTCTATGAATTTTTATCATAAAAAAATAAATCTAAGATTTTTATTCGTCATGTTAAACAAGCGGAGATCTGTGCTGGAACCTACACCTGCATCTAAAAAGAAAGAGACAAGCGTAACCAAGCTAAAGGATATACAAGTATGCAGTTTGCTTACTTTGCATTGGAATGGTAGAGTACAAACACTAAAAGTGTGCAAAATATATAGCACTAAATAGTGGTAAATTATGCTAACTCCATTGTTATGTTTTCTATTGTTTAACTAACACTAATAAGTGCTATTTAATGCAAAGTGATGCACAAATGACGGCACACGGTCCAAAGTCACGATATGGGACTAAGGATATCGACTTAACCAATCGCAACTTCCGCTTACGTGCTCATTTAATTCGCTAGAAGCTAGAACACTATATGTTCGTTTGATGAGCCCAATCCTGGTTTTTGTGCTAGTAAAGTATGTGATTAAGGACAGGACAATTCGCATTTTTTCTTTCAAAGAATTTACTAGAAAAGATTGCTAATCAGAATCCTCCATTGGTGTTATTTTGCGAAAAAGGCTGCGATTGATAAAACTAGATTCTAGTTAACAACAAGACATGAAAAGATATATGGTAAATGACAAACATATTTGAAAAAAAATGTAGTTTCTTGTAACAAAAATACTTTTATTGTAAGTTACCGATCAAAAAACGCTTGGGCTCCCTGTGGGAGTCTTGCAGCAACTATGAACCACTGGAATAGACTCTAGGTAAAAGTCCTTTACACCCAACCATCCTAACAATCTGGATTTTGATCTCGATCATTTTGTTTTAAATTTTACGGGGGAACGCATAATTGATTTGTATTGGCGCGAAACCTAGCCCAATGAAATATGGGAGGAAAATTATCGTGAGTTTTTGAATCACATAAGCATTTACTAAGGAAAGCCATTTTTTTAAAGATTGTCAATATCTCGAAATATTTGAAGTTATTTCGGAGAAAAACAATTACTGGTACCTTAGTTCAAAGGCTTCGAAGACTCATACCTGCAAATTTCTCGGAATTGAGACAAGATTTTGATGCAAAAAGACGCGATTGAATTTCATACCAGCCAAACAAATCAATAGGTGCGAGCCACCTTAAATCAAAACTCGTGATCTCATTGCATTGAAGGCAGCGACGTGGTTTAATCATATTTACTCACAACAGCATAATAACACAACCTCGTGGTTAATACCAATTCAATGTAGTGGCATGATTTTTATTGAATCACTCCTGTAATTTGTTGTCCATTATTGACCCCATGCTTTGGTAATGTACCCACGTGAGGGCTACTTCTCCTATGGAGCACTTGGCGCGGGCTCGGGTAATATCCTTTTGGTCTCAAAATGTGTGTCTCTTTGAAAATTAGTCTTAAAAGTTGTTATGAATTCCTTCCCATATAACTAACAAATATCTATGGATGTCATAGTAAGAGCGTGTGGTTTGTAAGACTAATTATGCACGCACAGATAAAAAAAACCTCCAATTACAAACAATAGATAAATCCTCTTCACTCTTTAGGCATTGTTTAACTTTGTTTGCTGTATTAGTGGCAATAACAAATGACTTTCGGCTCCACAAAGGGCTTGCTGACTTTTGTTTGTTGATTCGGAGCTTTGTTTCCTTGGAGTAAAAATAAACATCGAAGCCTTTTGACTCTTCTGACCACAACGACCATGTTCAGCGTAAGAAATCTAAGCCGAAATCCTTACTCAAGGATGGAGTTCAACATTAAGGCAGTATACTTTTGTGTCATAAACCTGACATGGATTATCGTGACTTTGCTAATGGAAATGATCGAAAACAATGGACAACAAAAAGTAAGTCCAAAATTACTAGAAGGAATGTAAAACTAGCCTTAGTAGATCTTGTTACATTTTGGGTTTAATATTGTCGAAGTAGAAGGGGAAACCGGGCGCGGAGAGGTAATTCTGGCCTGATTGAGTTGTCGCCGGTGTAGTTTTTAACGCCTACTTTAGATGGTCAGGTAATCTCTCTTTGCATTGTTTTTTTCGTGTTAAGAAAGCGTCAACTACTTAAAAAAACAAAACACAACAATTTCCTGAAATAGGAAAGAAATTTTGCCAAAATATATATACAAGATAAAAAATACTAGTTAGAGTGGATTACATGAAACCTTAGCATCATGATCCACCGAAACTACAGACGGCATGCATTTCACATCGTTTTACGCCATAAACCATTGAAGTAAACTACAGCATTAGATTTTACATTAGCGATTTTATGAAATCCAAACTTACTTTGACACAGATATACTCATCGCTCCATACAATATTTGTCATATGAGTATTATATCCGAAAAGTATATTTGTAAACTCCATATATTCAAGTTATCGTTCAAATTAAAACGTAGTTCATGTCGGAGATGCAACTAAATCTTCCAGTCTTCAGGCCCTTGCTTCAGTGATGTATCGGGGCCGGTGGGGTTATTAGGACATATCCGGTGTTGCCTTATGTGTACCGCACCTCTCAACTCCCTGAAAGACTCAAGTACTGTAACATTTACTCTCACTTTTACAACACTAGACACTCTCCAGATGAGATATCGCTTATTTTAGGAACAATTCTTTTGTATTTGATGAAGTTACTAATTATTTATAACATTTAGTAAAATGTATTGATTTTAAAAATATACCGGCGGTAGTATACACAGTGTATTTCTAAGAGTTCAATTCATTACCTTGGAAACCAATTGTAAGTCGACGCACATACACCTCGGTTTCTTTACTACACGTATTGTGTTGAACAAAGAAGCGCGTGTGCGTGCAAGCATGCCTTCGACGTCATAACTTTTGCAATCAAAAGAGCACTTTACAACAAACAAGTAGCTTGTGCTGAAAGGCTATTGTAAGCATCATAAGTGGTCTCTCCTTGGACGGGCGTGTCGTTCTCGTAGTAACAAGCACGCTCATATTCTTGTATCTTATTCAAAGAGGATTTAACATTCTTGTCAGTTAAACAGAAAAACAAATTTCTTTAGTTTACTTCTGCCTGTATTCCAAGCGGTGCCTTTTGGTCTAATTGATGGTATATGACGCCTACATTCATTCATTTGTTCTACTAATGAGCCGGTGAGTTACTACATTAGTAAACACAGAAGTGTAAATCACTTTACTTAACCATACAGCCATACAGTTATTTGTGTATATTGGTACAAATGATATGGGTCAGCTTTTCTCAATACTGAAGGTTAGTATATTAGTACAGTGAATCTTCTGATAATAACTACGGTTCTAGATAACGAGAAAACGTCCTTTGAATTAATGTAAGAACATCGCACTAGACATAGCCAGTGGGACGCATTGTCCATTGTAGAGTTATTCAGTTTTAAAGCAGTCTAAATGTTCTCTGATTTTTACCAGCACAATTTACCTGGATCTGTAAAAAGGCTGACAAAAGTTAAGGAGCGAGAGATCCTTTGAATAACCGATGGTAGAATGTTTGTTTGGCATATCTCTAGAAGCTAGGACAAAACTATAATAGTTTCAGCAAATGAATTCATTCATACACTAAAATTCAAACTTATAGTACAGTAGTTTACTATGAACTACTTTAAGTCTAAGTATTAATACATTAGGTGCACTGGAAATGAAGTAAGAGCGAAATCTATCATTAAAAAGGGCCAAAAGATCTATAGTTCACAAATTAAGAAATATAAATTCTAAGTCAATTAACGATCATCATTTGAATCCAATTATGACCTGAGACACTCTGTTTTCCTGTACTTGTGCCGCATCTCTTTTCAAGTGCCTTGCCAACCCCATCTCGCGAGGTTATTAAAAAATAGTTTCCAACAACACACCTTCTACGTAGCCTTATTCCCTCAGTAAAAACTTTAGGACTTTGATTTATTAAGATTTCAATTGATTATAATTTAACGGAAGATTGGAAGACTATTCGTGGTGAATACCGCTGACCTTAATGACTACAGAATAGCTTGGAGGGCTAATATTTTCCTGCTGTTTGTTATGAATATCATGCGAAGAGGCGCCAGCTCCTTGATTAATAAGCATAAAAAAAACTGCCAATAAAACAGCAGAATCAACAGATAAGAATGCCAACTAGACGTATACAAAGATACTCTTAAATCTCGACGGCGTCGCTTCAGTCGTATTCTTATTCCGATGCGTGAATCATCACGTCTTGGATTCGAGATACGTCATCAGTATTGATCAATTAAAATTACTCTCGCCTCTCAACATGTTAATCGAAACTGAATGTTTGCTCTCCTGTAGTTCATCCAGGGAGCCTATTATACAAACCCAGCTTGCTTGAGTCTTCGCATGCCAATCTTCAGATAGTTTATAGTATTTATTAACAACAATATCCCAATAAGATTATAAAGGCAAAGTATATTGAATTATTATTAAATTATTTGGCAGACTTCACCCAATTAATTTATCAGATCTTGGCTCTTGGGTTGTTGAAATATCGTTAAGAAGAACTGGTGCGATCTCATAGTTTTTTCTCAAGATTTTTTTTTTTT
>OCZR010270566.1:0-11725 GCA_900234385.1 Anemonia viridis | reverse complement strand
TTTTTTTTTTTTTCGGCCGTGAAACTATGTCAAATATACTTCAAACTAATAGAATAAAAGATATTGCACTGGCACTTGAGTATTATAGTATCGACAGTAATAAACGAGTTAAATACACACTTCCAAGGTATGAATGCAAGGTAGAAAAGAGGTTTGGATTTCGACTTGGCAAACAATAGCTTTCTGGATTGCGAATGATCGCAAAATTCACTTATAGGTATTGTGATATCTCTCTAACGGCAGTCAAGGATTACTTTCTACACTCCGAATCACCCCGTTTGCATTCTTAACATGCTTGCTTTTGTTGGCATGGACCAATGATTGCTCGTGTGTTATCTTGGTATTCAAGTCTTTTCAAACAAAGCTATCACCTTTGAACTACGTAGAACAGAAGTACGGACAATATATAGCTGTTTTGTAGCACACTCAACGAGTCAGAAGTAATGAATTACACATGAAAATTAACACCTTCAGGGGTTCAAGAATAACCGGACCCGATGGCATTGGTAACTGCAGTTGTGAGAAAAGAAGTTGCTCTCAATTATGCCAGGCTTACGAGAAAAAGAAAGGCCAAAGCTAAGGACAAAATACTCGACACAATCGTAGGGAACATGGAACTAGTTTACTTTTTCACGGTGGGTGAAGCTGTAAACAGCACTAGGAGAAAGAAATGGTCAGGTTAAATAAGATTACTTTTTATAGCTAAGTGTAGGATACAAAAGACTAGGTATGGATGTTCAATTTTACTGGGTCTTTTTGAGTTGCACAGCAGGATAAAATTAGTTCCAAAAGAAGTATATTTGAAGTGTGATTGAACTTGACTGTTCGCTGCTGTGGGTCTTTTATCGCTTGCTCACCAAGAAGTAAGTCAATCAGATAATTCCTGTATATTTCCTGTCGAGATAGTGATAGTATACCAAATGAGGACAACTCTGAGGAATACTTATTTGATTGCATCAGAACATGGCAATCTTCACGAATATATCACAGTTGCTGCCAAGATGTTCAGCGATAGCTAAACTCTAATTGTTTTAAAATGGCAAGCTTTCAAGGTTTTCAGAAGCATTAACAGAATAAACAGTCTGTTTCCGTTGAGATTAATGTTCTAGTGTCTTAGATTTGAAGGTTAGGTTTGAAATAAACAGTAAAAGATTCAACATGTAAATTAGGCAAGCGATGATAGATAGTCGCTAAATTGTACAAGTTTGACTAAACATGTGGATTTAGGGGTTTGCAGAGTTGTAAATTCCGTGGTTGAAAGATAGGGCCATGAATAAGAGTCAGAAATGTCGTGACTATTGATACGTCTTCTTGGACTAACCGAGTTTCCTCAGAGACACTCTAAAACCTGTATTTTGCATTAATTAGTATTCTCTTTGTCAGATATGAACCATAAGTGTTTTTCCACATGAATTGAGTGTCCTAGTCACGCGACAAAACAATCAGATCGATCAAGTGTAGCAATTACACAACCATCGTTTGAGCCCCAAGTACTGTGAGTTATCACACTCTATATGGCACTATACTTGGATTATCCTACTGTACATGGGTTTTAATAACAATAATCATTGACCTGCTCTTACGTATCCGTACTATCGATCTTGGTATTACACTCAAGCGGGAATCCTGTGTGACTGTAGTTTAACTGTGAGCTACAAATTTATCTTGCAAGATACAAGGGCAAGTGCTTTGACGATACTATCTTAGTAGATAACACAAAGTGACGTATAACGGATGTGTAGGCTATTTGGTGAGACGCTGTAGTTTTCTCAGTTTGCGCATTTTTTATGACGATAGTTTAAAATTTTCATCGATCGACTTAGCTTTAGAGTTTGAATCACGCTGTTGTAACCCCAAGGTTAGGGTATTCCCAACGGCTTTGCATGGTTGCAGTCTAAACATCAGACGTTGTAAAGAGGAAGTCAAGAGAGTACTAAAAATGAACTCTTACGTTCACTGTGGGAATTTTTTAGTTTCTCTTCAGAACTCTGAATGTTATGTCTTTATTTTTATCTTGCTAAAGCTCCTCCTGTATGAGTGATGTTACACGCCTGAGTAGAACTGATCTCTCTCATTACGTTACTAAGAGTTGATAATAAGAGGTAAATATATCACTTTCATATTCATTTTCTATCTTAACAGGTACCGGCTCTCACAACATTAGCCAGAAGAAGAAGTACCTTAACTCCAGCTTATCCTGTGGGATTAAAAGGAAGAGGCTCCCGAGGGTTTTGTAACGCCGGTGAGTACGAAAAACAGTGATTTAGATCTCTTCACCCTTAAAAAGTGGGAGGAAAAAGGTTGTTATTGATATATGTTTATATATTATATATCATATTGTAATATAGAAACGCACAATATTTGTTTGCTATTGGAATGGTAAGATATTTCTTTCTTCCTTGTCTGTTATTTTAACGGATTGGGAATTTCTGTGTGTTGCTAATCAAGGATAGAATACAAGAAAGTACTTTAAATCAAAGTCTGACCCTCTCTTAAGATCAGTGGTTAATTCTTACTGTTGATATACAATAGATGCTGAGAAGCATAAAACCTTTGAAAGTACAATAAGTTGCGAAATACATTGTGCATGTTAGTTGGTCTAAGGGCCGGAAAGTGTTTATGTCGTCACAAACAGAGCATAAGCTAAGTAAAGTGCTTGAATTCAGAATCTTCCAAGCCGCTGCCATCACTGCACTGATCAAACGTGGTAAAATTTCATTTTTACCTGATAGCAATCACGCCGGGTTTGAGCTTTGATATAATTTATTATCGGAAACAATGGACCACCCTTGGTGAACTAAATGTGCCTTGTGATACAGGATGCAATTGTTTTATGCGGATATGCTTGCGGGCATTAGACCGTGATTATGATGTAAAGAAGTGGTTTGAAGCTATTTAACAAGATTCGAATGACAAATTACAGATCATTTTGTATATTTTCTGACATCCGTAATTGACCCGAAAACCACAAATTATACACAATGGTGGGAACATTACTTTGGAACCTTATTCTTAATTATCGAAGCCGCATGCAAGTAAAATGACGTGAAACTAACTTTAAGCTCATCGGGACGTTTTCTGACGGCATGTTCAAATATCATGACAATTAATGATATGCTTTGTTTATAATATTGTAATATTTATTGATTTTCGGGCTGTTTCCGTGCGAAAAGCCGATCTTTTGATGGCGAATGATAAGATGATTAGACTGCGGTTTTGCGGAAGGAACAAGACAAGACAATTGGATAATGTTTCGGAAATCAACTGATTAAGTTATCTTCCGTAAGAGATCAAAAACAAGGTTTTAAATCAGTAATCAGCACTGACCCAGTAAGAGTAGTGGTTGCTGGTTTCACCTGCAAAACCTGTTACATGGGCGTGACGTTCATCTCTAAAAGCATTTCTTCATATACCTTGCGTTTGTCTCGTGCGTAAAAACTACAGTTTTTCATAAGGTGCACAGACGATTAGACCATCGTGATTCTTGGATTCTTGTACAAAACCCGATTATTCTAAATATAATGTTTCATTTAATGACTCCCTAACACCTTTGTTTCATTTTCTCTAGAATTTCACCTGAACAATATACAGACCAAGGCAAAGCATGAGATGTTGGCAAATCTAGTTTTACCCTCCTTCGCCGAGCCCTCGTTTCGAGGACGAGAACGACGTATAACGTGTGCATGTCATCCTCCTACTGTAAAGTCAAAGAAAGATGGTAGGTGGATACACACGAAGTTTGCAATGTATTTCTCGGTCAGTTTGAAAATCAACTGGTCGAGCTTTATAGGAGTGATATGATTGTATGACAACAAGGACAAAACTAAAAACAAAATCGTACATTCACTTAGCTAGAATATCATTTGCAAAATTCACTGATTTTTTCTTTTTATTCCAGAAAAGCGTTTCCAAATCACCAACGAAATTCTAGAAACAGAGAAGAAATATCTAGCATGCTTGAATACATTAAAAAACGTAAGACAAACACAGTGACTAACTTGCGTGATATATATATTGACTTGTTCGTGATCTACCATAATATTAATTATACTTCATGCAGTTAAGATTAAAGCACCGACTATGAGATTACAGGGATAATAGTGTTGATATTCAATTGATGTTTATCATTGTATCGAGGTTCTTGCTAACCAAAAAATTATCTTGTAGACATTTGAAGATCCAATGAGAGAAGGGAATTTTCTAACATCGAAAGAAATAGAGTGAGTCTTATGTTCCACTATGTGTATTGAAGCTCTGTACAAAAATGTAAAAAAACCCACATAGACCCATTGAAGCACGCCGGAATCCAGCTCAATTTTAAGGTCAAAACAATAGGTTCGAATTTTCAGGAGATTGAGATTCGTTTTGTTTTGTCCTCCAAACTGAGCTTCTTTGACGTCACCGTACGTGAAAAGAGTCTATGTTAGGGCTATCAAAAGTGCCATACATGTTAATCATATAAGTGGTAATTTTACTTGCTTTTGTTATGACTTCAGTGTAATATTTCCAAATGAACTTGGACAAATTCGTGAAAGTCACACACACTTCATGAAGGAGCTTGAAGAAAGAATCGAAAACTGGAAACAATATGGCATCGTGGGTGACATATTTACCAAGCTTAGTAGTTCCTATCATGTAAGTACTATCTACACAAGTTATAATGGTGCAAACATAAATATCCGAGCCCGGAACGAAATAGCAAAATACATGGCCGCCATGTTGGGGGATATAATAATGAGGGCAAAGAGATTTTTGTGAAAAAAAAATTCAAAATGGCCGCCATAACGTGGCATGAAAATCAAGACTTGTAGAATGTTATTTATTGAGTTGCTTATTATAGCAAGACCTTGGCATATGCACAACCATCATCTTCAGCGAAGACAGATTCCTCAACATTTCTCTCTGCATTGACCTGGCTCGATGAGATAATAATGAGGAAGTTGATACAGACATGTTGATAAAACAAACGATTGCAGATCTTGTCTGTATCTGCAACACAAGTTGTTATCTTATGAACAGACTGAAAAAAATGTTAACAGATGAGAACTATATAGCCAAAGTATCACAGGCATGAAAACAAAGCTTATAAAAGATATTTCTAAATAAGTGGGCGAGCGAATTTCAGACGGAAGAAGTGGTCCGAATATAGTTCGTGGTAATAGCACCAATATCAATGATGTTCTTTCGAAAGCTTGACGTCATGATTGCGGTGGTTATTGTGTGCATGACAGAAAACTAATTGATGCTAATAAATATCAACTAGGCCTAATAATAGATAAAGCATAAAATTGTCATGGTTCAGGGATATTAGAACGCTGTACCTTCGCTGACATACCTTCGCTGTACCAAACATGTCATTCCATAGAGAAATGTTCTTTTGTTAAATATTTCCACATGAAAGAATCAACCCCCAAGAGTGGTGCATCACATGGCCTGAAATGGGCACAACAAACAACAAAGGGGAAGAGGTCTTTTTGGTTGATTCAGTTCCTGTCTATTTTATTCAGTAACTATATTAATAGTTATTTGGGTTAACAAGTAAGGTTCTATAATTGTTTTATTATATTAAGTATCATTGTTTGCTTTTTTTTCCACTTCCAGATTGATGTTTTAAAAATCTATTCTGATTACGTCAACAACTTTCCCAAAGCCATGGCTATCATCAACAAGTCATCTCGAAGCTCACAAAAGTTCAAGCGCTTTCTTCAGGCAAGAAATACACACTATTCAACAGATTTTATACTTTCAATATGTAATAACGAAACTTTTTATCTCTTCAGGCCTGCTCGATAGATCCAGAATGCGAAGGCCTGGGTCTAGGAGCTTATCTTCTTACTCCTATACAACGGTTACCAAGATATGTTCTCCTTCTTAGGGTAAGGATTCAAAATCGATAACAATTTTCAGTTCTATACATAACTATTAATTTGCCACCAGCACTACCGACGACCACGACGACAACATCAACAACAACTGACCAACAACAACAACAACACAACCATCATCCATTATCATCATCAGTATCATCACCATCACCATCATCAGCAGCAGCATCTTCACCACCGCCATCCACTTTCATTAATTCACTGTTCAACTTTTCAATTAACTGTTTTACTATTTCTGCAGCAATTATCCAAATCTACCGAGGCTTCTCACCCTGATAGCTTTCACCTTGAGAACGCTCTGGAGAAAATGAAAAATATGATAAATATTCTGAACGACTCGATACAGAATTCCTGTAAAATAGTCAACGTTTCCATAAGTAGAAAATCCACTAAAAGAAGGTAAGAATACAATGCAACATTATCTAATAGTTTATTCAGCGATTTGATGAAATAAAAACATAGTGTGTATAATAGATCCGGGACAGCACGTTGGAATGCAGCTTTTGAAGGACAAAACAACAGGTTCCAGTTCTCAGGAGTTTGAAATTCTTTTGCTTTGTCCTTCAAGTTGAGCTACGTGCGGACGTGCTGCAATGCTCTATTGGTTTCGGTTACTCCGAGTAATTGGCAAAGAAACACATGGAGCGAACATGTCTTGCTGAGACGTTCACCTTCATCATATCAAATGGAATTTCAAACTTGTGAGTTTGCACACTTTTTTTTTTGCATCGGCAACTTAATTTATATCTTTATTATTTTTAGATCATTAAGAAAAAGACCAGGAATAAAGGAGCTCAAAATCACAAAGGAGGATAATGACAGCAACAGGTGAGCACATCATATCGTTAGCTTTCCTGTGTTGCTCGATATGCTTATTTATTCTTTGTTTGTTGATCAGATCGAGTCAAGGGAAGGGTGCAACCTATGGTAATCCTAAGTCACCTACAAGTCCCACATATACTGATTCGCCACAAAACAGTCCAACTTCTCCTCCTGTGGCTTCAAGTTCGACTCAGGATTCCAGGTAAAAAGTCGCGCATTTGTTTGACGTCACTTCGCGGGCACGTGCATTTTTTTCTTTCATACAATGTCTTTATTGTTTCAATCTTATTGAAATTCTTACCAACCAATAATTTTCTCAATTATTTTCATTTTTCAATCGAACTTAAACCACGAGTTGAGACACTAACCATAGTAAAACAATTTCAGACTTTCAACAGGCCCCGAATTGCAGCTTAGTGTTTTAAAACGAGTGAAGTCTGGGGACAAGAAATCTCGTCCAGTGAGCACCGGGGATCTGGATCGGTTTTACGATGCTGACCATTCCAAGGAGTTTAACGCCATCATCGAGGAAGGAGAAGGAAACGACAAGGCGGCAGGGTAAACACTTTATATATCTGTCTTTCCGAATGCTTAATTCTGATATCGCAAAAGTTCGACAGTTTTAATTATTCCGTTTTCATATTTTGTATATTTTTTTCTTCAGCCAAAGCAAGTTTCGAACAGCTGCAGAATCGGTCAAGCGTTCTTGGCAAAGAAGATCAAAGAAATGGCGACGTTCATTTGAAGGAAAGTCTGGGAGCACTAGCACGCTACCTGAACTTGGAAGAGACATGGGAAGTCCAAGAGAACTGAATAACTCATCAGAAAGATTTCCATATAGTGAGAGTACCTCACCTACGATATCTCCTTCTCTTTCATTAGAAAATACAAAAACATTTGATGAATCTCAAAGAATTGTTGCGTGTAATCCATTAGTTAGTGGAGAAATCACTGACGGTATTCCTACGAGCCCTCTGCCTTCTCCAGCTTTCTCTACCGATGATATTTCTGGACCGGAAATGGACAAGTCAAATGATTCGGAAAATGTCACGCGTGATGTCACAACAATAAAAGAAACAGAGGAACTGGTTTTACCAAATTTCTCGAATGACGGTAGTCCCTACATGACCCATAGAAACACTCGAAGAAAACATGCCATTCATCAACTGAGACATACAACTTCTGCGTTACCATTGAGAGAGACAAGTGCGGAGGAGAAAAGAACTGATGCTGGAGAAAAGTCACAGTCAGATAATGATTTGCTCACAT
Organism: Anemonia viridis; assembly: GCA_900234385.1. NCBI lineage: Eukaryota > Metazoa > Cnidaria > Anthozoa > Actiniaria > Actiniidae > Anemonia > Anemonia viridis. Next base: position 3,749 of record OCZR010270566.1, on the reverse strand, counting down.
CTTCGAAAAACGCAACTAGAGGATCAGAATGTGATCCACCGGATAGCATTTGGGTTCATAGGGAACGCCCTAGGCTGCAAAAACGATCATCTTCTGACGGAGTTAGACAACAGTATCTCTACAGGAAAATGAGTAACGCGTCTAGTGAACACACGTTTGGATCTCCGTCAACTAGTAGAGGAAGCTTAGACAAGTCTAAGGATAGTTTGATCGATTCTGGGGTGTCTGGTACCCCAGACATTTCACCTGCTAATACGTTGAACAAAAATATTGCAAGACTACCTCTAACTGATAAGACTTTAAAAAATATGGAAAAATTCAACCAGCTCTCGCTTGAAGAGCGAATGGGTTTTGAAGAAATCATTGCTACTGGTTTTGGAGAAAACCAAAGAAAGTTAAAAAGTGAGGAAGAACTTGATAAACTACGCGAAGGAGCGAAGGGTAAAAAGAAATTCAAGGATGTTGTCAAGCAAATCTTCAGCAAGAAAAAGAGGTAAGAATTTTGAAAAAAAATCTATGCTAGTAGACAAGGTAACCCCAAAGATCTCCCCTACCCCATCCAATTTTTTTCAGTTCGGGAACTCAGCCATTCAATTAATCGCAAAACATGCGTGTACCGTGAAAATAAGCATTCAAATTTCATCAAATTTCTAGTTGTTTTCTTAACTTTTTTTTTTTTTTTGTTTGGATTTCAGGAAAAGTGTATCAAGCTTAGAGGATGCTTTACAAGCAAAAAAATCATCTAAGATTTTAACAAGAAGTCGCAGTTTGAATAGAAAAGGCAGCAACGACTTACAATCTAGTGTATAATCAATATATATATATATATTGCTATTTGCAAAAGCTTTGACCCTTTGACCAAGATTAAATGAATATCAAAAATATATTAGAAATTAATTGATACTTTTTGTTATGCTTTTTCTTAGTAGTCTATTTTCTATCTGAAAATAATATCAACTAAGCTATACTATATTTCTAATATAATTTTCTTATATATTTAGTGTTAGTCATAGGGTCAAACTTCTTGCAAATGGCAATAGCATATGTATATAGATATATATTGCGTTAAACTACTGTATGACGAGCTGGTCTATCATACAACCCGTTCATTATGAACCTATCCATGAAAATATCCATGCCTCCCCCTTAGAGGCCGGATTGAAATTACAAATATGTGCCGAGGGTCTGAGGAGGGTAACTTGTGTAGTTTCCGAAAATATACATACTTCATTGAGGGCGTATATATAAGGGGGAGGTATGGATTTATACGTCGAGGATGAACAAATTCAGTGAAGTACCGACCGATCATCTTGAACTTATTATTTTAAAATAATCTACTCTGAATTTTATTTCTTATTTCAATACAATTTTCATGTGGTTTAAACATATAATCTAGTTAACTAATAAGTAAGCATAGATAGTATTATGCATTTAGGTCCTTTCTGACTATTCAAGAAAATGGATGTATTGCATTTGTGTGCTAACTTGGGTACAAACAACACCAAGCAAGGTATGATACATTAACAAAAGATGTTTGTATCGAAGCTAGACCACAATCCACCGTGTTCACTTTCTCAGAAAAAGTCTATGATTTTTCCACCACAAATCTACTCATACTATACTTCTTTATAATCAAAATATCCATGATCGTACTAAGATATGATGATATATAATATTGACAATCTGCCATTATTATCATAAGTTTTAAATGAAAATATTTAGGTTTATTTATATTCGTGTATATAAGCATCATACATAGTTATACAGAAGATAAATGTGTAGATATATAGCAATAAATCTGATTGACTAGACAAAGTATGTCACAACAAATAATTTGCTATGCAAAAGGTTTTGTATAAACTGAGTTAATAAAAACATTAAATTTACGAAGTCTTAGACTTCAGATTAAATAAAGATATTATGTTTACTAATAAGTATTGGTTGTTAATGATCATTATTTGTGAATAGCAGTCCGGCAATGAAGTCATTCCCAGTCTTAAACGGTAGAAATCATCATCCGTGGTATGACTAAAGGCCTTTCGATCTTGATAACATCATTTTGAGGAATTGTTTGCATCGTGTTTTGGTACGAAGACCTGTAACATAAAAATAATTTTTTTAGAGGTCTTCTTTGATAGCACCCTCTTTCTCTGGTTCTGGTGACAAAAAGATTTCTATTTCATCAACTGATGTTTTAGCTAGTAGGATGAAGGGATAGAAGGAAGTGTGGTTGTGGAAGGGTGCCTGCCATTTAGGGTCGAGTGTTGCATGTTGGGAGGGGTGCAGATGGGAGAGTAAAGTGTGGCATAGTGCATGAGTAGTGATTTCGTATAATGACTTACCCTCGATGTTTTGATCTAAACTGCTTGAACAGATCCCTCAATTTATGGTATCTTTTCTTAGATGCGTGTCTTCCATGGACAGGTACTGATGCGGTCGACATACCCGACAGAGAAGATTCCCCAGACATGGTAGACAAGTCCGACGCGACGCTCAACGCATCCTCCTCTGACATATCACCAACAAAGCTACTCCTCCTAATCGAATTACGGTTCCCCCATCTTGAAAAAGCACTGTCTGAATATTGCGTTGAAACTCTGGGTCGAATGTACCAATCTAGGACATTGGGAAGTTGTTCTCCGAATGATTTTTGAGTGCCTTTGTCAGCACCCTTTGAACTGGAATCTATTTTTCGTTCATCACATTGTTGTGTGCTATTGTTGTTGTTTAAGTCAATATAGTTTTCTTCATTTTCAAGTGAAGCTATCTCATTTTGTCGTGGCGTAAAGTTCATATGCATATTCTCGTCACCCTTGAATGCTACAGCGCATTTTCTCCTCGGGGTCACAGGACAATCTATTTTATCGTTAATTGTTTTTTTGCCGTCTTGAAGTCTTGAAATCTGCGGGCTTCGTAAAGTAGGTGAGATGCAGGAAACAGAAAAGTCAGACGTTTGTTGCGCTAACTGTTCAAGTGCAGATTGCTGCCTGAGCTCTTGAACTAAACGTGTAAACTCGGCATTTCGTTCACAACAAGTCTTTTCGTTGTTTGTGCAAGTGCTCAAAGGGGAACTGACGTCTCCTTCATCACTTGCGTAGCCTGATGAAATAGATGAGCACACAGATGCTGGTCGTGCAGATTGTGGTGGAGTTGCGCAACTACTACTGCTATCATCCAGTTTGACTTTTGCATCTTGTGGCAAATTAAGGACGTGTTGTTCGGATACCCTAATCATAAAAAAGGGTACATTAACATTTTTTATCAATTATTTAACATCATTCTATAAGAATTCTATACGGTACAAACAAGGTGTTAATAAGTGTTTTTATCTGAGTCCAGCTTCTTACCTGTGACAGATCTTGATAGAGTCTTTCTGGCAGTTGAGCGAACGTCGCGTCGTTCTGAAATAACATCAAATTTAATTCCAATTGTTTTTCTGCAACTGTATTGTGAATACCTCAGCGTAGTGGCAGATCCAGGGGGGTTGAAGGGATCCATGGAACCCCACTGAAGATTTCATCTTTTAGGTAAATTTGGTGATAAGAGCAAATTTTTTGTCAAACATCGACTAAACAAAGTAACGTAACCCCCCTTTGAAAAACCCTGGATCCACAACTGCAGGGGCAACTTCAACTTATAGCTCGCAAATCTTAACTACCTCAGTCAACTTACTTAGACCCCATACATCCATGCATGCCGCCAAGTCAGTTCATTGCCTAAAGGCAAGGACCGCGGACCACCCCAAAAAG
>OCZR010270132.1:0-11305 GCA_900234385.1 Anemonia viridis | reverse complement strand
ATGTTGATGATGTGTCATACAAATTCTAGACTCACCAGTTCCAAAAACTTCTAAAGAATTCCTTAAAACCAAAAGTGTAGAATTTCAGAAGAATTTCCAAGCTGAAAATAGCTAAAAACAGTATCTCTAGGTCGGTGGAGTCAAGAGCGATGAAGATAGCGTTGGCAAAGATCACCAAGTCAAAAAAATATACAAAAAACCTGCAACAAAACACGATACAATACGTTAAAAAAATTGTGGATTTAATCTATTTGAGGTCGATCGCGCAGGGAGCGACTACTGCTCGTGCAGTCTTCCGGTGCACTTCTTAATCAAAAGATGATTTTGTATTGGTTATCTTCGAATTAGAGGTATACAAAGTCGGCCCGGGGGTGGGGTAGGGTTGCGCACCCTGCACTCCTCCCCCTGGATCCGCCCCTGACAACTAAGAGGTTATAATACCTGTGACAAACCATTTGTTTTAGTTTGTTGCTAGCATAAGACAGGTAAATCTTCGGCATCAGTCTCTCCAGCAAGTGAACCTGGTCGCTGACTTCCAGGATTTCCACGTTCAGCAAGTCGGCGATCATCAAAAAATTCTTCTTTCCTGGTAAAAAAATTAATATTTCAATTTTTGTAATAAGGAACCCCTTTCACGTTACGTCAAAGCAGCTCAATTCGGAGGACAAAACAAAAGAATTTCAATCTCGTGAGGATTGGAGCCTATGGTTTTGTCCTCCAAATTGAGCTGCATTCCGACCTGCTGCAAGCGTTTGTGTGTATATGTATATCAAGGGCGTATCCAGGATTTTTTATAGGAGGGTTTCCAACATACCAAACGTTTACTACGACGTCATAGTACTCTGGTCAGATTTGCTCTTTTTATCGCTTTTGTGGCTTAGAAAGGGGGGTCACGGGCACCCTAGGGCCCCCCTAAATACGCCACAGTATATGCCTTGTTGGACCCAAATTTGACGTATTGGCGTTTCCGAGGCACAAAAGAAGACTCGTAGCGACTTAGGGCGCATTTGAACATGAAGCTTGAGACTGCGTTACTTGCCGGTCTGCTGTTTTTAAACGCTCATTTTTTGCCAACCGCAAGCTATCATTTCTTACCTATCATTCCCTCTCCATTATCATCCAGTACTTGCCATAACAGCGCCAGCCTCGCTTTACTCCAGCCAGGACGCAACTCATTCATCAGCTCAATAAACCTTTCTTCTGTCACCATCCACGTGTTGTTGTCCCAGACTTTAAGAACATCAAAAGCCTGTTTTAACTGTCGACGTTTTCTGTATACAGTTTTGCGAATTTCATTCTTGAAAAAGAGATTTAAAAACCTTACTTTACAAAACCACAGGAACCCCAGTCTTGAAGACATCGGTTTGAAATTGTGCTAAACATAACAGCTGTGGTTGACAAGACCTACCTTCAGATGTTTTCGGTAGTTTTTGTAGACGACCGCCAAGAATATACTGACGAATATGTACATGCATATTACGACGAAAATGACAAAGAACAGCACTGACCAGGCATTATTGTCATACGCGGGCATTCTTTAAGAGAGAGAAAAAATTATAAGAGGATACAAGAGAAGAGAGGAGGAGAAAAGGAGAGAGGAGAGGAGAGGAGAGGAGAGGAGAGGAGAGGAGAGGAGAGGAGAGGAGAGTACAGCAGAGCAGAGCACAGCAGAGAACAGCACAGCACAGCACTAAGAGCTGCATTAAAGAATATACATACCCTACATCTGGATTATTAGCTGTAGTGGTCAACACATAAAGCGAGAAGTAGACATCAAAATAGCCAGAAAAATATGGTTTTCCATGGATGTCTTTGATTCCTCTAAAAAAATAAATCAAATCAGAGATCATCAGTTTCCTAATCCTCATCTATTTCAAGTCTAGCAGTTCTTTACTCTAAACAAACCAGGTCATTAACAGGTAGCTGAAATATACCTCTTTACGTTGCGTTTGATGTTTACCCATTTCAGGCTAAATCATTCCATTGAAAATAAGGTTCTTTTGTTTGAGTTGTATCCATATTCATGTTTCTTCTCATGCGCAACCATTAAACAAAGAAATGATAATCAAGGGAATAACATGTGGTATGACATGTGGAAACGTTACACCCAGAGCAATGAGGTCTTTGTTGTACCCATTACCTTTTTCCAAACAGCTTTACTCCAAGCAACGAGAAGAGCGCAATCATCAGCAGTAATAGTATCAGGACGTTGGCGATCTCTGGCAAAGTACGACGAATGTTCCTCACGGCTCGACGAATCTAACGTACAAACGGGACAGATTGTAAGCTCACTAGTTCGTGTAAGGGTATACTAATAATCAACATTGATCTAAGCAATGTATAACTGGTAAAACAAGAGTATTTAGAAAACCCCATCATCTAAGTGATATTCAGTTGTGGAGGAAGGTCAACAGTGCGTGCGGTCTTAGGGAAACACAAGTGGTGTACGATGCACCGCCTCTTATAAATGCCACTCTTTATAATGTATGAGTCGAGTTGTTTTTTGGTTCTCTCCTGAGCTAACGCTACGAGGTGTTTTTCTTCGGGTTCTCTGGTTTTCCTCTCTCCACAACAATTAAATCCTAAATTCTAATTCGATCGGCATTCGGTCCTTATCAAAACCTCTAAGATACGGACGCACGGTGCAACACTGCGCGCAATGTTGTAGGCAATCGATGTTTTACTGTCACACGACGCAATTTGTTGCACGCAATATTGCTGAAGTAGAAGACAGCAACATTGCCTCCAATATTGTGCGCAATGTTGCGCCGTTTATCCAGGGTTTCCGCCCACCCTTAAGTACCAAATCTGATTAAATGTTCTTACGAAAACATAACTACAATACGATCAGCGTTTTGACCAATGCAAACCTATAAATCTAATAATCTTTTTTGACTCAATACTGGATGATTACCTGGCGTCCTTCGCTAAGATTGATCAAGAACAGCGGTCTCAATGCCCGAGTCCATCTGATAGCATGTGCTTTCAAATCCGCCTCTTGGAATATCACGTACATTATCATATCTAAGAAGGTCAACTTAGAAAAAAATGTGGTCATTAACTTGGGATAAAGAGCGTGTAAGCATAGAAGATGTAATAACAAAGTCTGAAAGCACGTTTACGCTGCGGAATTGCGAGATTAATGCTCATCCAATCACAATGCGAAGACACAACACCGTCACGGTCACGGTACGACATGTCGTATGTCGTACGAAAACTGTCCTTGGTCAGTAAAAAAGCATGCACACCATAAGGGCATGTACACCAGGGACAAGTATCACACGGCCGTGACCAAGAAACGTGTACTAGTGTGCGTTACAAATATGCCTTGCGTGACTAGCGTTACAGTCATGGCTTACGCACTAACTCCATCAGTAGGTACATAGGGATCTGGAGCACTGTACCTGCCTGCAGAACGTGCATATTCTCTACCGTGACCGTCGGTATTGTGTCATGTAACTAGCTTGTAATACAGACGTGGCTTGCGTGACTGTGACTGTGCCTTGCGTGACTTTGACTGCATATTGGAATGCAGCTGAATTTTGAGGGCAAAAAAAAAAAGAGTCTAGAGTACCTATTGGCACCTTCAATAAAATGTAAAAAATCTTGCACACTTTGCCTTGCTGCAACCACCATCAATTTTGTACCATTACCATGTTTGTCAGACAATAATAATTGCATTACAGCTCACATGCATATTATCCTCACCACAATAATCAACAGCAAGATCAGGTTCTTCTTGTCTCTCCAAAATTTGACCCCAGCAGCAAAAGACCACACATGAAAGAGACGGAGAGTAAAAACCAGCAGGCAGAAGTATTCCAGGAGGAGTGTTGCCTAGCAATCGAAGACATGAGCAAATAAACAGCATCAGTCAGTTTTCTGGGATTTATTGGGCTTCCTGTGCTGCACATATGCATGTTGGTAAGAGAGTAGGCCCTAATAGTTGTATCCATACCATTTTCAAGTCCTTATTCAGCAAAATAAACAAACACCAAAGCAACAATGCTGCAGTGGAAGTTGTCCTTCTTGCAAGAGACCAGCTCCAGTTATAGGTTCTGTTTTCAAACCCCATTGGCATTGCTACTTATGAAAGCCCATTCTCATTAATGACCAGTTATAGTTGTGACCAATCTTTCAATTTACTAAGGTGGTTGTTTACAAGAGCTTCACAGAGTTCCCATTAACTCACAAATGTGCGTCCCTGACACATAAAAATTGAAAAGGTGCAGGCTCTGGGGACTCTGTTAGTCCCTGGGACATGTCAGAGAGTCCAAAGGACACCTTGTCTCAAAATCTAGTGGGAGCTCTGCTTCAACTGTAGTATACTACAGTACATATATGACAGGGACCACAGAGCACCCTAAAAATGGGGGGAAGGGGCTATATAAGAGACTAAGAAACTAGTATGGGAAAAAAGGGGGAGCTGATATTGGAAAATATAAGACTGACTAGCAGGGAAAATGTTGGTGGGTCTAAAACTCTCCAGACCCCTGTCTCTGTGATCCCTACATGATATTGACTAAAAAGGATCTTACATACCCAGTAAGGCAAAGCAAGTCCTGGTACTGCCGGCTCTTCAAATAATGCCAGAGATAGATCAAGACAGACAAATAGATAAACGACAAATATGAGGACTGGTTTGTTGTAAAACTTGTAACTCCTGTATCACACAATGATAAAAATTAGAAGACAATCAATGATGACAAACTATAATGATGCAATACTTCTTTTGTTGCAGTAATTGATGGGTGGAAAGACAGACAGACAGACAATATGTTCATGCTGTGACATCATAGGAGGCATTTGAGTTTATTGTCATCATTTGTAAATTGAAACACTTATTTCTATGAGAAGACAAACTAGCAATAACCTTTCTGTAAGCTTTGAGTAAGACAATGGTGGTTTGTTAATGTTGGTTTACTACCCCAGGAAAAAGTTTTGTATATTTTATTGCACCTCCAAAGACATCAGAGCATTAACATAGAGCAGAATTCATATGAGTGTGAAACGTACCGCACTGTGCCGCATCAGTGTCAGTGCTGTGATTTCTATAAAAAACATTAGAAATTTCTGCCGTAACAGTGCTGTGCCGTGACTGTGCCATTTTCATAGTGATACGAAAACTGCCATATTGGAAACCTTGTTATCTCCAAGGTGTATCACTCAACTCATATATTAAAAATAATTTACCATTCAACTATTCACTTCATGTAGAATCAGTACTGAAAATATTGTATTAGGGGTTATAAGCACTTAAAATCCTGTTACAATGATAGTTGATAATTAACCTATTATTAATAGGTCAAAAGAAACTATCTCCAAGTAAACAAGACTAAGTCTCATTTTGAAATTATGTATCCCATTGTCAGCAAAAACCTACCGAAGTTCTTTCGGAGACGTTTGAAAATATCCATTCCCGCCTTTACAAGCTTCTTCTATCAGAATACCAGCCAGCAGTACTTCCTGTAAGGTTAAAGAACGGTTAGAAAGCTTGGTTATAACTTATTAACCCTGCCTTAATATTAACCACAAGTTACAGAAGTTTGCAAATGGTTGAAATTATAAGCTTTATACATGTACCCGTAAATCTCTTAATGAGAGAGGTCAATAAAAATTGAAGTTTTGAGTTACTTATGAGCTTAGAAAACTTTACTATATCAGCTGCAGTGTAACAGAGCACAATGGAACTCACCGAGTCGTGCACAACTCGATTCTTGTTGCGGTCTTCCTTTGGAATCGGTTCATTGCGCAAATCAATATTAATAAATTCCGTAGCAGGAGTGAATGAAACTGCCCTGAAATGTTTACGAATATCAGATAAAGCATCCAACTCGATGTCATTCTCCATCATTGTAAGCTAAAAACACTCGGAGACCCCACGGTGAACGTCCGGAGTTGGAACCGTTAGCCGATATCTCCTCCGTGTCCCAGATGATAATGATCTGCGCACTCCACCCCTCTAAGGGGCAAAAATGTAACCCAAGAAAAAACTGTAGTATTAAAATAACTAGGCCTAATTTTGATGATGCGAGAACTTTTGTCTATAAATTTTAAAGTTTGAACCTTGCAAACGTTTTTGAATTCTTCAAAATCCTCTTCTTTTTCATGATGTATTTATCCGTGGCTTGGGATACCTGTGTCGTGAGCTGGGAGGACTGAAAATGCATGCAGAATTTGCAGAAACTGCAAAACTCAAATCATATATTATTTTTGAAATAAAAAGTCGGAATTTGAAAAGAAATAAGGACAAGTTTGAAGAATTTGTTTCCTATTATTTTTCTACCTGCCAACCCTACCCGGGTGGGGAGGGGGATATTACATAACCTAAGGCCAGGCTACCAAGAATCAAAATATGGCGTCTACAAGAATCTACTGTTGTGGAAGAACTCTCCAAAAACTCCGACATTTTTATCCCTCTAACAAAATATTTTGCTCTCAAAACTTGCTACAGAGAAAGTTTAACTACTGTGTGTACAATAGAACTTATAATAGTAATTTATATCGACGATTCTTGTCCACTTCAGCCGGTGATGGAGAGGACAGTGAAAGACTTATTTACCTCAGTGATAAATGTGTGCAGGTATGGTGAACATAAAATGATGGAATGGAACATTTAACTTGATCGTTTTTAGCATTTTAGCTTGCTGTTCCTTTAGTTATTATGTAAACATATTATACATGGAAAGAATTGACAAGTGAAATATTTTTCAGGCTGTCTTTGTCTCAGCTGTTTTATCAGTTGTTGTAGAATTCTGCATGAAGATTTTCGTTATTTTTCAATTTGTTAGCAATTGAAGAAGATAACAGCAGATGAAAATGAAAGGGATAAATTTTTGAGAGTGTTGGTTGAAGGTGGAGGCTGTTCTGGGTTTCAATATGTCTTCAAACTGGATAACAGACAAGAAGATGATGACAGGTGAGAGTTGAAGGAAAGAAGGAATGAAAGAATGAATGGACAATGAAAGAGATAAATAAAATCATCCATAACCAATGAAAGCAGGAATTTTAAAAACAGTTTTGTAATAGTTCCCTGCACCATCTTGAAAGGTATCTGTGCCTTTACCTTTACATGGAAGTGAGAGAAATGGTGAGACCTTTTTTAGGACCTTAAAGCAATATTATTAGGTAATCACTCACTTCAGTGCAAAGGCACTGCTAGCTTTCAAGATGGCACATGAAACTGAAAAAAGAACTATTAAGTTTTGATTAATGATCACTACATATTTATCAAAAAGAATTGACTTCCCAATCACAGCACTTGCTTGAAAACCTTTTTAAAGATTTTAAAAAACTAATTTGAGTTTGGCACCTAGATTTGGAATTTTAAACTAAGCTGTGGTGAAACTCCAATCAAATAATAGTCACATTATTATGATTGGTCACACATGAAGTAATTCCTTTCTTTTCAGAGTGTTTGAAAGGGAAGGTGTCAAGGTTGTCATTGACGAAGCTTCACTGGAAATTATTAATGAATCAACTATTGATTACAAAGAAGAACTTATAAGATCAGCTTTCGCTGTGGTTGACAACCCAAAAGCAGAGATGGGATGCTCATGTGGAGTGTCATTCTCTTTAAAGATATAGAAAGAAAAGAATCTTTGTGAAATATTGTATTGCTTTGCTGAAAATAAGAACACTCTTTAGTCCTAAGGGAGTATAATATTATAGCAACCATGCTGGAATATATTTATAACAAAAGAATTCATGGGAACAATATTTTGTCGAATTCTTCCAACATGGTAAGTATGACATGTGCAAACAAAGAATAGATGCAAGAGTGTTTTCAAAAATATTGAGGCATTTCCATGAAAGATATACACACTTTTGTGGCCTCGAGATCATTTCAGCTGCAATATTTTTGAACTCTCATGTACCTCAAAATTGGTGTATCAACCTGGGCTTAACAATTTTCAGTGCTAGTCAAAGTTGACCTTATATTGTGGTCAATAAAACACCAGGAAAGTTTTTTGAGGAGTAGACAGCATTTTATTGAAAATCAGACATGCATAGTGCACCAGTATTGCACTCACATATCCGACCTGGGGTATTGGGTTTATTTCATGGACTCAGTTCACAAGTCTGTAGAAGTTTTAGCTCCCTCCCATGATTTAGGAATTTTCAGGTACTCTCCAGAAAACCTAACAAGCTAACCTCCTGGATCTTTTCTGCATTTGCTATTTTCATGAACACACAAACTTGGTACCCGCAAGCTGCTTGCTGAAATTTTTTTTTAATGTTCGTCAATCAAAAATATTCAGCTTGTACCTTTAATATTTTTGACTGGCGGCAGTGAAAAACCAAATTCTAATGGGCAACTCATATCTTCCGTGTCTGCGTAATAATGAAAATTGCAGTAACAACCACAGGAGATAAATTTCAGTTTGCTGATGTGTGAGCTTATAATTGGGGGAAAGGGGGCTTATAACTGGAATTCTGTGGTATAATAATACATGACACATTTAGGGTTTTTCCCTTTTTATTTGAATAAATCCATTGAGAAGTAATAAAATTGACACTATACTTGAATATAGAAATAAAAAGATCTTTTACTGAAACTGATAAATAGATAGCTCTTTCTTCAGACCATAACTATACAATTTCAATAAATGTCTTTATTTTATATTAAGAATATAAATAAAATCAAAACTTCAACCAGTATTATTATTAACTATTTTTAATTCTTTTTTAACTGTTTTTAATTGTTTCTGGTGCAAATTGGATGAAGATGTTTGTCCAGATATATTTGCCATAGCCTGGCTTTGTATTTGTTGCCTGGTTTTTGTCTTTCATGGACTATATCTTAGTACCTAATGTATCATCAAGTATAAGTTATTTAAAGAATCAATAATGTTTCAGCATCTATAGAGTCCTTTGAGTCAAATCCAATTTTTTTTCTGAACCTTTTTCCAAGTTGGAACAAACCCTATGGTCTTAAAACTACCAACAGTTATTTTTCTATTTATCTTTCAACTCATTATCAAGAGTTTGTTTCACAAGGTGGTTCCTTGACTTGCGCTTTACTCTTGCAAATGGGCCAATCGTTGGATCTGTAATAAACTGGTATATAACTTTACTCCAGGATTGATAGTGAGGAAGGTTATCATAGTACTCTGAGGCAATCTTTTTGACCATTGGAAGTCTTGAACCAGGAACACTAGGGAAATCATGATGTTCATTATGGTAGCCAACATTGAAGGTCACAAGATTCAAAGGACCATAGTAGGAAAAGGTTTCATACCCCTCTGTGAACATATAATGCTCAGCGATGAAGTGTCCTGCAACTGGGTGGAGACCCATACCAAGGAGTGAGGAGGCAATCAAGTACAACAGGGCTTTACCACCCAAATAATAGAAAACCACAACATCAGCTGTAGCTTGTAATACAAAATTGATTGCCTCGAGGATGGTGGGTGGTTTGGGGTTGACGAACATCGGTCGCAGAGAATAAAAGAATGGTTGCAAGATCACCCACACCAACTTGGTTATGGTATTGAAAAACATTCTGGCTTCAAACTGTGTCGGCAGGTCAACATCAAGTTCCTCATCTCCCTGGTAACGATGATGCTCTAGATGGTACTTCTTGAACGATATAGACACTGGAATACCTATTGGCAGGTTGGCAAAAAACCCAAGAAGTCTATTATACATTGGTTTTGAATGTCCAAATGCAAGGTTGTGAGATAACTCGTGAATGGCAAGTAACAGTGCATGGTTGATCACGGCACCAGCGACATATGCTACCAAAATGAGCAGTGGCCAGGAGAGATCCTTGGCAATGTATGCCAGTACGAACTGGAGGGCAACCAAGAACGCCACTTGATATTTGAAATTTGGGTCAGATCCCATAAGCTTCTTGATTTCTGGGTATTTAGCTGAAACCAAAATAAAATAAAATTAAAAATGAGTGAAGCAATAAGAATATAATCATAAAATTCGAACATCAAATCCTGGGAAAAAAATCATTATCTTAAGAAGATTTCACATTTGTAAACACTTAGTTTATTAGTTATTATATTGATCTTCTTGGCAAATATGAATATTACTCTAAGACTGAAGGTACAAAAAAAAATTACCCACTGTTAAGATGAGAATATTTTTTACGCTATCATACAGGAATTAGAATAACTCTTATGTAGAAAGAAGGAATTCATCGATGAAAATCAAAATTTATTGAGGAATTAATTAAAGCTGGACCCAAGTCTTTATCGACTGGAACCAAACAAGGCAAGCTTACGCCTTCCCTTTTGACAAGCAAATTTATACCGGTGAAATATCATGAAAAGCAATGATTAGCCGACATGTATATCGACAAAGTCGTGTTGGAGAGAATATTTAAAGCATATTCATGATGCATAACCGGCTCAATCGTCCATGAATGCTCAAAGTTGTGTTACACAATTTTCAAACGATTACGAAACAGACGTACCCTGGCTGGTTAGGCAAGTTATGGATGATTTGGAAGGAAATTTTCTTAAAATCTAGCCGACATTCCCCAAAAAATATTTCTTGTGCAAAGAATGGTGTTAGTTCTAGCTTACCTAGTATTTCTTTTCGTCTGCTGGCGTGGGGTTCTTCAGTATATGACCATTCAAAGTCAGTCCTCGACACCTGGCCGCCCATTTTGCTAGACAACTGGAAAGAAGAGACCGAAGAGAGTCTTTGAGGAAGGCTTGGCTACGTGAAGAATGAATGACACCTGTCAATCATTCATAATAGTCTAGTTTGTCTGAGAACGTGAACTTTTGTGACTTAGATTAGATTAGATTAGTTTGAGATGTTATTCTCATATTCGTTTTCTAATAATAAAGTCTCAAGAAAGAGATTCGACAGCCAAGTTTCGGGTGAAGAATGACTCGTTACATAACTCTCCAACACACTCTACGACGCACGCGCGCGGCGAGAGAAGAGCGAGAGCCCTTTCTTCTTCCGAATAAATAGTGTGCATGAAAAGAACAAAAGGAATACAGATTCTGAAAAAAAGTTTTGTTTATAAAATGGCACCATATCGCCTGATTATATGGGGTCAGTAACATGACCCGGTTTCTGTATCCTTGATTAATGGACCGAGGTAATGAAGAATCATGAATAATGGACTTTGTATCCATCGGGCCCTGTCTACCGCTTACAAACCCTTCCCAAGGAAACTGGTACATAGAAGATCCGCCATTTTGTATCTGACATAACAATGTTCACTGTAAGGAGGATATTCGCTCCTAAAATATTGTTACAACCTTCAAGTTCAGCTTTGTGGCTTTGTCTAAGACAGTTTAGTGATCAGGCTACAAAATGGACTGATGAAGAA
>OCZR010269588.1:27554-38039 GCA_900234385.1 Anemonia viridis | reverse complement strand
TCCTCAGTTATTTTAAGACCCTGAGTGTTGGTCCGGCCGGGAATTGAACCACGGTCTCCCGCACAATAGTCCGGCGCCCTAACCAACTGAGCCAACCGGTTGTCGGCAAGTTAATCAAATGCAGACAAAAAGACTGACAGAAGTTAGCTGTTTTACTGACCGTATTTGGTGGGGTACTGGAAGTCGATCCATATCGACCAATCATACGTAAGTGCTCATTCAGCCATTCACGAGTGCCCTAGTATCAACCAATCACAAATATTGTTATTAGTGACGAGAGGAAATCAAATTATGGTTGGTTAAATGTGGCCTTAAATAAACCCTAATTTTTAATGCCATTTTATGAAAAAATTAAGCAGGTCCGTTCGTTATTTCATACAAATACATGTAATAAGCCTTTCCCAAGATGCGGTTAGATGCACAGGATTCCCGGATGTACTTGCCAACAGCCGCTACCTTATTGGACGATAAAACAATCAAAGACTCTAAGGTGCTAATGGGCCAAGAAGCTTATTGTTGAACCATCCAATAAAACCCCATGTCGGCAAGTGTTACCAAACTTCATATATTATCCCGATAGTATGTAACCAAACTGAGGCTTTGGCAAGTACTTCCGGGAATGTTTGTGCAGTGGCCGTATCTTGGGAAAGGTCTATAGACATTTCTCAAATCTGCTTGACAGACCATAGAACAATCGATTCAAGGCGAGGCTGGAGAGTAGTCAAATGCAACAAATGTATGGGTTTGAAAACTCCAACCGAATCTATTGTCTTGTTGATGTTTTTTTTTTGGACTTACATCAAGTGTTGATTCACTGCAGATTAGGAGCTTCATTTCTGCCGTCAACAGTCGACAAGCGTAGCCTGAAATGGATAAATAAATTGGATAAGGAAAAACCGTTTGCTGATGATGAATACTGAAAACGAATGGAATAGTCACATCACCACTACCTTCATCATCATCAAAAGCAACAGCAGCAGCAACAAAAACAACAGAAGGAACACAAACAGACACTGCATCATCGGTAAGGGTAGCAACAGCAACAGTAATGATATCAGCAACAGCAGCAACAAAAACAACAGAAGGAACACCAACCGACACTGCATCATCGGTAAGGATAGCAACAGCAACAGTAATGATATCAGCAACAGCAGCAACAAAAACAACAGAAGGAACACCAACAGACACTGCATCATCGGTAAGGGTAGCGATAGCGACAGTAATGATAGCAGCAACAGCAACAGCAACAGCAAAAGCAACAACAGCAGCAACAGCAACAGCAACGATAGTGACAACAACAAAAAAGGAACAACAGCAATTAAGGAAACATTCAGTTGATTCAATAGAGACTAGTTATTCTTACCAATGTTAATGGCAGTTTCTTGTTTGTCCCCTGTCAAAACCCAGATCTTGATATCTGCATCAGCCAGGGCTGCAATACTCTCTGGCACACCCTAGAGACAATTGATATTGATGTATTAGGAAAATAGCTTTTGACCAAGTTCATTATGGGGTTAGGAGAAAGGGTTTACCTCTTGAAGTTTGTCTTCAATGGCTGTCGCACCAAGAAGGAACAGGTTCTGAAAAAAGAGGATGATTAATGATAAAACACGATGATGATACATGATGATGATAAGCGATGATGATGATACATGATGATATATGATGATACATGATGATGATACATGATGATGATACATTATGATGATACATGATGATGATACATGATGATGATACATGATGATGATACAGGATGATGATACAGGATGATGATACAGGATGATGATACAGGATGATGATACAGGATGATGATACAGGATGATGATACAGGATGATGATACATGATGATGATGATACATGATGATGATACATGATGATGATACATGATGATGATACATGAAGATGACACATGAAGATGACACACGATGATGATGATGATACATGATGATGATACATGATGATGATACATGATGATGATACATGATGATGGTACATGAAGATGACACATGAAGATGACACACGATGATGATGACGATGATACATGAAGCCGGATAATATGTTGTAACGAATGATTTACCTTTTCAATCAGTTCAGCAGCCATATCTACTTTTTCTGCTCTGTTTTCTAAAGCAGTACTGGCTTCATAATAGATTTTACTCCATTCACTGTATTCCTCTGGCTCAAGCTCTGTCATGGCGATACAAAGTGTACGCAGACCTGATCCACGATTAAAAATAAAATATGATCACATCAAACAAATATATTTACTGGTATGATTTCTTAATGTATGTATGGGGTATGTATGGGGCAACAATGGTCTTTCTTGATGCTGCAGGAAGTATAGGGTTGTTAAGTGTGACGTCGTTCGAACGAAAAAAACCACTTCCGGGTCCAAAATGGAATACAGATTTATGAAGATTTTTCTTAATTTTTCTTCATGACAGTTTTTCTTGTCCACAGTTCCTATTGCTTCGGCCGAAGATAAAGTTACCGAGAATTTTTTTCGCTTAATTTTAGCGGGTTTTATGAGCAGTTGGACCCGGAAATACGTCACAACTTAACAGCCCTATTGTATTCAGGGTTAGAGTTCTTTATATTTCAGGGGTATTGTTTTGTTCTAAGTTCTTTGATCTTGGTTATTGTTTTATTGTACATGCCTCAGGTGCCCTCTATGTAGTGTACGTACATACTACCTATTATATTTCTTTCTTAGCCATCTTTAGAAAACTTGAAGGAACGCAGTAAAGGATAATATATATATCATACCTTCCTTGGCATATTCTTCCATGTGGGATACAGTTGCAGTATGGTACAGCTGGTTTTCTCTAAGTCTTTCAAATATCATTGTGTCCTGAGTAATCAAAAGCAATAGGTGTTACAGTGTACTTCTATGGAACCGTATGGTCCATAATATTTCATAATTTGTGTCTATAATAACCCTAGTTAGCATGGTCACATAGAGTACAGTATGGCATGGTGAACGATAATTGTTGAGCTTGCAAATTTACAACCCATAGTGTAGGGAGTCAGAAGAACGCTCCATACAAAACTGCAATGTGATTGGATGGTAAGACTGGATTTTGACCACACCTTCTCGCACACAGATTGGTTAAAAACTATGGTCGATTAGAGACCTGCTGGCTTATGACATCGTCACGCCACTGAGCGCGCGCGTGGATGAAACGGATTTTTTCAAAGTTTTTCCCGTCTTTTTATTTGTTTTTCGACTTTGTTATGGTAAAAAACTGTGCTCGTGGTTCCACTTGAGTTTGGATCTTATCTGACGTCATTTCTATGTTTATTAGGAGTACAGACCATGGAAAAGTCACTTAGGATTTGTTAAACTTACTGCTCCTTTGCAATACAGCTTGATCTTGTCTTCAGGTGTTCTGACGACTACAGACATTCTTTTACGAGTACTGAGGAGAGAAAGAGAATTAGACAATCAATTTTAACACAAGATGCCATTTAGAACCCCAAATACTAGTGACAAGAGTTTAGTGTTTCTCTTCTTGAGGTGACAGGAGAGTAGCCCTTTAGGTAATGGTTTAAAAACACCTTGTTTTTGACCGTTGTTTTAATGGTACTGAGAATGTCCTGTGTCCCTCATTCTATAATTTAGAAGATAATTTGGAGGGAGGGAAACCCCTTGAAACACAACTGTAAGAAAAACACCAAACAACTGCACACACATGACGGGAGACAAAGGATCAAACCCATGCACACATGTATAACCAATGCTTCCCCTAGACTATCAAACCTGTGACCACAGCTGTGTGATTTAGAAGCAATGTCATAAGAGTGCACTTCAACTGTGTTCACCAAGTATGGAATTTTACCTGTTGAACTCCAGAACGTTGAGGACCTCATAAACTTCTTCCTTTCCCATCTAACAAAAAAAGGAACACATATTTTAAACATAATAGCCAACTGAGAGGTTAAATGAAGTGAAAGAAAGAGGCAGGCGATTTGTGGTGGAATTCCTCGTTCTTACCGCATTGATGATGACTGATGTTGGGGTACGAACATTAAAAGAGAAGCCAAGCTTCTTGGCACCTTTGACTAAAGCACCTTCATCTAAAGGAAATATAAGAGAATGGTCAATTTTTTAGGGAAAAGGATGGATGAAAGAAATAAAAAAAAGTATGAAGGAATAATGGAAAGAAGGGTGATACAGTATAAATGAAAGAATGGAAGGAAAGGAGGGAAGGAAGGGAGGGAAGGAAGAAGAAAAGTAAGAAATTTAAAGAAAGGTGGTAAAGCTGGAAAGAAGCTTGAAGCCTTCAGTCCATCTGCATGAAAGGAACAGCTCAGCTACATGCATATGTACACCTCCTGCAACTCTTATGCTCCTTCCATGCTTAAACAACCTCCCAAATGCATCCAGAACTGGATATACACATGCCAAGCATTGACCATTCCCTTACTGCATTGAGTTCCTTAATATTTCAGGATAATCTAAGGGCTTGCAATGCTGAACATTTCCCCTCAACACATATTATTACGACAACACTGACACAAGTTTACTGGACAATTGTCTTGTGTACCAGCACTCTATATGTATAATATATACAAACCTGGAGAAGCAGCCTGGTAGATAATCTTGTCTGGATTCTGTATGTCTCTTTCAGGTACTACAGTATGACATACTGATAGTAATGTCAGGAATTCTCGAATCACTGATGCCGTCGGCTGAAATAGTACAAAAAAGCACTTGTAATGTTATTCATTTGAGTTAGAATTACAAGCTGCAGTTCAACATGTATTTGAGTTTGCCATTTATCTACAAAAATTACAAATATACAGTCATTCTCCAAAAGGTTGTCCAGATAAAGTCGACATCTTGTCAACAACAAAGTCATTTGCATATACCATGTTCTCTTTAATTTCTCACGAAAATTTGCTGCAAAACTGCAGTGCACTGTACACATGTAATGTACATGTATTCTCGTATTTTGAGTTGAAATTCAATGTGAGAATTTTATAAAAATATTATGTATGCAAATGACTTTATTGTTGACAAGATGTCTACTTTATCTAGACAACCTTTTTGAGAATGACTGTATTCCTTTGATGTAAGTTTCTGAATGTTCAGAAACATTGGTAATATATTTAAGAACACAATTAAAAATAAATTTAAAGAAAACGACAACAGTTTTAAAAGACATGTTTCGGCATACTTATGCCATCTTCAGTTTAATAGGGAATGAATCAAATGACAATTAAAAATATAAGAAATGTTATTTACATGGTGTTCCCGCAAGTTGTCCAGCAGAGTTGGATCTTCGGCACTGAGAAAGAAGAGAAGAGAAATAAGAAAATGTTAGCACTGTTCCTTTTCATAGACGCATCAGGAATTCCGTATTACTGCTCCTGATGTGCATGCTCAAGGAATAAAAAAGTGGGCACCCGAGTTTCAAAACCTGCTTTATTGCATTTCTTTTTTTCACCACATCAATTTTCACTAAATGTTTAAGGACGTGTACCATTAAGTTAATTTAATTACAAATCAAATATACTGAATTATAGAAATTTTTACAACCCGGGTGCCCACTTTTTTGAGCATGCAGTAGCCTGGAATTCGTGAAGCATGTATTTTGGTATGAGATAAAGTGGATAGAATGGTGTATGTACCTGTATGATATGCCACCAATAGTGCTCTTCTTGAATTCCATTACATTCCTGGTCAAAGTACCCGTCTTGTCTGAGAAGATGTACTTAACCTGAAAACAGACAACCATCATATTTCACTTGGATTAGTAAAACTATTTTGTATAAGTGATGGTCGATTCATTGTTTGAGTAACCTTCAATGGTAGATCCAAGAAACAATTCAAAAGGGTGGATTGTGGAATTACTGACAACATAATAGGGATGGACTTTAAGATAACTTGGAAAACCAGTTTGCTCATATCATGATCATATTAGTCAACAAAAACCAAAACACGGTTTATATTTATTAAATATATGCTTTTTATTACCTGGCCAAGCTCTTCATTTAAGTTGGATGTTCTGGCCATTGCTGGCGTGTCTGTTTCACTATGGTACATATCCAAATCCTGTAAGTATGACAAGTAGCATGAGTAGACATAAGTCTTGGTTGGCTGAAAACAGTAGACACATGTACTGTACACTACAGTACAACTAACAAAAGTACATGTATGACCATCTTCAATTTATTCTGACTCATACTTCTATGCACAGGCTAATTTGTGCTGCTAGATGAGTCTTTATTTGCCCTATTTACGGTAGTGCAAAGTACTGCAGAAAAGAATGTTAATTTATTTTAAGTAACATTCATTGACAATAATTACCGTATTGATGAAGATAGCTTGAATGAACTTTACCACCTTGGAAAGTAACAAAAGCAATTAACAATGAAATTGTATCAAAATGAAAATGAAATGAAAAATTGAGAGGGAATGTATCTGCATACCTCAAGTGTAACAGTAAGACTAATAGGAATGAGGTTGTTGAAAAGAATGATGAAAGTCAGGAATGTTAATCCATAATTCTGTGGTGGAAGTTCTGCAAAAGAAAATATCAAATCAATGTTTATTAAATAGCCTTGCATGTGCTTGTGTTTGTATTTGCATTGCTCATGTGAACCCTAGCCCACAATCCCCACCCATCTATGGAAGGAAGCGTTGATATTTTGTGAAACTAAATAACAAAGCTTCAGCAGGATATATTTATTTCAGTGAAATTTACCTTTGTATCCAAGATACCAGTCTGTATCTTCATGATTACCTGCAATCATAGACGAGTAATGATGATGGTGATGATGATGACAAACATTCTTAATAACATTCTTTATACATAATTCTTTACACTAATCAACATTCTTTACACTAATCGGGGACAAGAAGATCTGATTTATACAGACGTTACCGGTAAAGGTCAATAAATCTACCTGTCCAGACATAGAATCCAATGGTGCTAAAGAGAGCTAGAACCATCAACAAACCAAATAAGAACAAGATCTGGATATTGGTGGTGTGGTCCACATTAGAACGCTTGATGGGAGCAGCTGTAGAGTTCTGAAAAATATATGAAATTAAATAGTTTACTAATGGGCTACATTCCTTTAATAAAACAGACAAATAACAAATTTTGTTACAAGCTTTTATTCTCAACAGTTAATTAGCATAAGAGATGAAAAATGTAAACAGTTTACTATTCTGGCACATGGGAGAAGGAGAGATGTGGCAGCCATGTTTGCAACTATACTAACCTGCATCAGCTTGGAATCATGACCAGTGTACACAACAAGACCTGAATTACAGTATTATCAAAAGAAACTGTTACGGTAGGCTAAGAATGCACAGTTGAATGCACAGTTGTAATGATTATGATGAGGATATGATAGCAATATTATTATAGGGAATGATAATAACAATGGGATAATGGAAACCAAGGATGGTGTAACTGTTAACAGTTTCACATGCATTCAGCCCAAACAAGTTGATCTGTAACCAATGCTGTGGTAACTTAATAGTGGGCTGGATTTTTGGAGATGGAAACTTTTTGAAGCATTTGTTACATGATGTAGAACTCTCTCTTGATTCAAAGTTTTTTTTTCTGTGTTCTCTAGTTTCCCTATCCCCTAATAGATCGACCCAGCTCTAGGTTGTACCAGGGTTCCATCTGTGAGTTAGCCATGCCCTGACTTAGATCAACCCAGAGGTTGTATCAGGGTTCCATCTATGAGTTAGCCATGCCCTGACTTAGATCAACCCAGAGGTTGTATCAGGGTTCCATCTGTGAGTTAGCCATGCCCCGACTTAGATAAACCCAGAGATTGTATCAGGGTTTCATCCGTGAGTTAGCTATGCCCTGACTTAGATAAGCCCAGAGGATGTCTCAGAGTTCAATCTGTAAGTGAACACTATAACATATTGTACATCTTACCAAATATCCATTGTGTATTTCTGAGCTGTGCTCCTCTTAACAATACCTGATCAGGCCCTAATGGGTGTGGCCTGAAGATAAAAAATAATAAAAACATAATCGCTGTGACCAAGCATTACATACTACTGATCACAACATGGAATGAAACTTTATAGAGCTCTCCATAATAATGATATTTTTATTCTGAGAACTGTCCACTCCAGATGTCTGGTATTTTGGCTTTTATCAATTAAATTTACAATGGGCTCAGTTCATTTCAATTGCAAGGGACTGATAAAGAAATTCTAGTGTAAAATGGCTGCCTAGTCTGACACTAGAGATTCACTATTGCTCCATTGTAATGAACTTACTAGCCAGTTGTAAGCTTGTTAACAGATTAAGCCAATTGAAAATACCCAAGGTCTGAAGCTGGTTAGGTTGCAGAAATATGAAAAGTGCTGTAATCTTTTGAACTTTCAACTCACTTTTTCCCTGTGAGAGCAATGTTTCCAACAAAGTCATACAGCCGATTATTTGGTCCCTCGCATTCTACTCGACCCTGTTGGAAATAGAAAAAATATGTTGAATAGAGAAAATAAAGTACAAATGATACATATATATACACACCTATAGTTGCAAGAAGGTTGTTATAGGAAGAAAGAACATTTATTTAGTACTTTAGTGAGAAAGAAATACAAAAGAAAATCACTGAAACTGAACCCCTTCTTTTGTCTAATTTGATTTTATTCCTTTCTTGCTAAATTACAAAACGTTCTTTCTTCCTATGACAACCTTGCAACTAGCTAGGTGACTGTATATATAATTACAAATTAAATTTTAATGAATGATGGAAAATTTTCTGCACAGTCATGTACACCTGTTGAATCTGTATTATTACACATATTTCATGTTTATTGACTTTCATACCTGCATACAGCGAACATCTATCAAAGACGTCATCTTTGCAGTAAGTGACAAGGCCTACAATGAAGAAATATGTTTAGTCCTTGAATATAAAGTAAAATATGTCAGTAAATCAACATAAAAATTGAATTTTATTCTTGTATTCCATTCATAGTAGGCCATTTTAATAAATGATTGATCAACTATATCAAGGGTGGAAGCAGGGCAGGTCAGGGGGGTCCAGACCCCTAGTCATATCTAAAGTTTCATGTTGGTTTTGTTCTAAAATATACTTTTGCCACAGCTAGGTTTGAAGTAAATTTTTTATGAAGTACACATTCCAACCCCCCCTCCCTCAATGTTTGGACCCCCTTCTCAGCAATTTCCTGGATCCACCCTTATATCAAGTGATATTATAGTCAAGTGATCAATCAACATGATCAATTTATTGTCAATCGCATGTACAGTTGATTATCATCAATATTATCACTATTGCCCTATTGAATATATCAGTCAACACTTTTTCATTGACGGCATGTTACCTGTCTAATCTTCAAATTAGTCTCGCCATCAAGGTTACTTGTTTCTACATAGCACATACCCATTGGCTCACTGAAAATTACACCAACAATTATTATATTTTACAAAAAAAATTGTCCCATTATAGCGCAATCATCATTACATTATTTAATGACTGATGTAACAGGAAGTTCTATATTTCAAGACAATAATTTATTATGTTATCAATCAATCCAGAGATATAAATAACCATGCTAATTCTAATAGATCAATTTGTAAGAAATTCACCTTGATGATAAGAGGATGAGATCGGCAGGAAAGAAATGTCCATTAACAACTTTGACAATATCTCCTACTTGCACCTGCAATTACAATTAAGGTGGATGTGTTCATTTTCTGGTCCATTAATAGCCATCTAGGAGTCTTATAGTATGACATGAATCACCTGCGTTTTATTAAATATCTTACCTCTACCCATTGTAAAGACTGTAAGGTACCATCCCTAACAACTGAGATATAAAAATACAGTGAATCAATAAATAAGCAATACTTACAGTAATGCTAGTGACAGCAATGTCAGCAGCAGCAACAGCATCATCATCATCAGCATCATCATCAGCAGCAACAACAACAGCAGCAGCAGTAACAACAACATCAGCAGCAGCAGCAGAAACAGCAGCAGCAGCGGCATTAATAGCAGCAGCAACAACAACAGCAGCAGCAGTGGTGGCAATAGCAGCAAAAAGAGAAGCAACAATAATAATTATACTAATGATGGTTAATAGTTTATAGCTTTAACAATAAAAAGAATACAAAGCTATACCTTTGACTTTTCTTTTATTAACCAAATCATCAGCTTTGTGACGTTTCTAGAAATATTGTATAGATTATAAAAAAATATAGTGTTACACTAAATATTATATGGCAAACAAAAAGTGTTCCAAGCGAACCATCCATTTCTAATTAATTAATTCAGTACACTGTCACTTACATAATCTTCAATAATCTCTTTAATAGCAGAACAAGTCAAGACAGCAAGAAGAGGAAGAGCTGTAGTGTAGCGCCCTGTGGGTGATACTCCATCTATTTGCTGTTAAAGAAGATAGAATAGATTCATGATTGAAATTGATTGTCCTTGTTTTATGAGGGTAATGTTCACTTAATAGCCATCATG
>OCZR010269588.1:12501-22666 GCA_900234385.1 Anemonia viridis | reverse complement strand
TTGAAAAGGATTCTGGTATAGATAGAAGTATAAAACGTCATCATGGTAAAGGCTCATTGAAACAGTTATCTTGAAATAATAAATTTTATACTGTAGTGAATAGAAGAGCTGACGTTTCGGACGTTAGTCCTTCGTCCTTTGGTTGACTCCGACGAAGGACTAACGTCCGAAACGTCAGTTCTTCTTTCACTACGGTGTAAAATTTATTATTTCAAGATAAGCTAAAATACTGATTATTTGCATAAGAAACAAAGAAACTAAAGAAACTTTAGTTAGGTGACAAATCAAAGGCATGACCAGAACGAGAAAAAGAAACAAAGACTGAATAAACATAACTTAAATTATAATGTGGCACTTACAGATTGTTTGAGGATTTCACACAGGTACAATGCAATTAACAAGAGCTTTATAGGTTAGAGTGTTAGCACAACATCAGTTCATGATCAGTGACTTTTAAAAAGCTCAGTTACCAATATTCAATTTTACAGTTCCATTGGAGTGACAATGTACAAGTTGAGTTGGAGTTGGTGCATGATAAAATACTGAGTTTTGTTATGAGCAGCAACTTCAGCCTCAGCTTGGAACCATTATTTGTGGCTGGCCACTAAATAGAACTGTAAAATGGAGTATAATTGTTATTGTAAATGAAGGAATCAACCTACAAAATTCTATGGAAAATCTTAGACTTAAAAGCATCATTATGTACATTCATTCATTGTAAAAATATTGATCAATATATTTTGATTAGGGGAGAGAGTATGTTTAAGTGGATCGAGCTCTTCTCTTCACAAAAAGTTGGACCTTAACTGAATAAATTTGGATTTTTACCCATGATGCACTGTGAAGGAGTAACCGTCCTCCAAGGGGGATGACATGTACCCATCAAGGCATTTACATAGTTTTTTTGGTCTTATCTTATCCTCTATTTTCTTTATATTCAACTTCAAGGGAGGGTGACTAGTCACCCAATTATTACCTCCCCCCCTTGATCCACCCCTGATCCTCCTCTGACTGAAACATGTGAGAAATGAAGGATGCTCTGTATACTGTAAGAATACATTAGAGCTTTTGTATGACGGTGAAAATGGCACAGTCACAGCATGGCAGTGTTACGGCAGAAATTTTGAATGTTTTTATAGAAATCATGGCAGTGACACTGACATGGCACGGCACAGTACATTTCACATTCATACTAAATCTGCTCTGACTAACAAAAACTGACAAATAGCAATAATGGGCTTTTTTCAAACGGTGGCCATATTGACTCAATGTGTCTTAATTCCCTTGATAAAAGCCCCTTGCACTACTTAGTACCATTGCCTATAGCTAAAATAGAGGCATACATTCAAGTACCTTTCAAAACCCTTACCCTCCCCCATCCCCCCCTCCACCCCAACAGGATGTTTTGTCTCTCTCTCAGTGGGAATTATAATTGTTTACATTTTGAATTGATCATGATATAAACCTCATAAACTTTCTTAAAATATATAGAAAGGATATTTAACATGTTTCTTGCTCCTATACTGTAGAATAGAATGGGAATGGGAACATTGTTGGGAGGGATGGGATATTACTGTATAGTACTAGTGTAAATATAGGGGTTGTTTTTAAAATAAGGGTTTCGAATATAGGAATTGTTTTATTGGTTTTTATAGGGTCTTAGATAGGTGTCCCCAATTAGTTTATTTTGTAATAAGCTAGAACGATGTGACACATTAATAAAGTTATTATTATTATTAATATTTTTTCAAAATATACATTTCCTTGTAGAAGTTCCTTGATGACTTAGTGTCAGAACCTACTGGACTTAATTATATCCATAGGATGTTTATACTGCTTAAGAAATAATTTATATTCAGAAATACTGATCAATAACAGTATGTTTTATCTGTTAATCTTTCTAGAAAAGAAACATGATGAAATTTCATGAAACAATTTTGGGAAAGAGATCGCTGCTGATATAGTTCAATATTGTTTTTTTCAAAAACATTTGTACCAGTACCGTTCAAATAGAGTTGTGTTGGCATGAATTGGGAAACATACAGTACTGTTTTACAACATAGTCTGTAATGTCTCATTATACATTATATACTGTATATAGCAATAGACCTGAAGCATGATGACGTTTCATACCTCTAATACCACAATCCTTTTCAAACTTTGTTTCTTATGATATTGAGATGTTAAAACTCCTTTGAGAATTCGAAGACAATAGTAAAAATTAACATAACAAAAGAGGCTACTGAAAAGGATTGTGGTATTAGAGGTACAAAACATTATCATGCTTCAGGTCTTTTGCCCAAGGCTCAAAATTATGCCTGGTCAGTGGTCACTGACTGGTCAAATTTGGTACTTGGCTGGTCAAATATAATTTTGAAAAAAAAAAAACATGTTGACTCAGTGGTCATTGAAAATACTTTATTTGGTAACACAGGTTATTTTTTTAGGCAGAGCCTATCAATTGCATGAATTTGCAGACCTTTCCATTACCTTTGGTTATCATTCAGCATTTCTGACTGGCATTGACCACTGGAGTCAAAAATGTATTTGGCCAGACATCTTGACCGGCATATTACTGGCCATTATTTTGAACCCTGCATGTCTATACAGCAGTAGATGCCTAGTAGCATTATTTTGGATTTCATCAAATAAGACTAAGGTCAAATGTCAAACATCACGAGCTGAACCTAATAAACACTTTGGTGGATTCCATGGTATATATTAAAGTATTTATTTCACACTGAGATACTTTACTACAGTAGTATGAGCTTTTTTCCTCAGGCAATCAGAATCTTTAGAAATATGATTTGTTATCTTTGTGAGTTTATGGCCCTTGGTCCTTGTTTCTATTCTTTTGTTTTAACTTATTTCCAGGTTACATAAGAGAGTAAGTGTGTATATTTAACTGTACCCAAGCACTACTATAAACTACAGTATAGACAACATATGTTATGGTAACTATGGTTACAAGCCAAGATTGATTACACCTGTTGTATCAACGATGCTTACAATCATGTATTTATCTTTAATCTCAACATTTTGAGTATAAACCACATGCAATCATGTTTATTATTCACAAGAACAATAATCTGCTTATTAAAAAGGATTCAACATGTGTCTATATATTTTGAGAAATTTCTTGCCCCTAAAATACCAATCCTAAAATACCAATAATTTTGTGGTAAAATCAGTCAATAGTCAAGTCAATAGAAATTGAGAATTTTTCTTGTGTGTAAGTCAAACTAAATCTTGTGACCCTAACACAGTCAAGTTACATGTAATATTCACATAGTTTTATCACATCTATAATCACATTAATTGAAGGGTTTTTCTACAGGTTTTCCTGTTTTCCTCCATCTGTAAAACCTGTTAACAAATTTCCAGATTGATCAGTAATTTAACCATGCATTTCTAGATCTAGAATGAATCATCCCAGAGATTATTTTGGGTTTGATAACATTGAAAGCAAAGAGATGTTATTTTAATATTACAGCAAGTTATACCATATTTTCAAACTCATCACCAATAGATGAGCTTGGGGTTTGGTGTTATATATACGTAATATTATTGAATCCGCTCAAGGTGTAGATCTAGGATTTTTGCTTGAGGGGTTCAAAATTTTGGTTGGGGATTTTTTAATGACTGCTCAACAGCAAAACAAAAAAAAAAGCAAGGGGAGATTCAAATCACTGAATCAAGGATGAAAAGAAATCACAATATACTTTACATTGGAATTCCTGGAGGTTCATTGTCCTCATTGAAGAAGTTTGGTTGAAGTTTGGATGAACCCCCTAAACCCTGGATCTCTTCCCTGCCCTCTAACTTGGATTTATATAAGCCCTTTCACAGTTTAAGAATCATCTTCAGTGTGCATGCAATTTTATCCTGAATTTTGCAACTTCTTTTATTGAACCTTCTTTTGTTCCTAATTAAACAAAAGAAGTTGTGAAATTTGGGATAAAATCGCATGCACACTAAAGATGATTCTTGAGCTGTGAAAGGGCTTATATAATAAATACATGTAATTTTTTAAGCCAAGCTATCCATATTAGCTTTAAAGCAACACTTATTTTCACAATAAACATTCAAATACAAATAATTTGAGATGATTTTCTTCAGATTCATAAATGAGTCAAACAGATTAAACATTTATCAAAAAACTAAATAGTGATGGTAAACAATCTGGTTTCAAAAAATTGAATATATTTATATAAATATGAGGAAAGATGTCATTTATCTAGAAAATTCACTATCTTGTCTTAGGTTTTATTTTATCCTAAGAATATTCCAAGAATATGGATGTATAAGCTTATAAATTGTTTACATTTGTAAAAAAACCCGTCAGGAAAAAAGCCAAGCTCAACCAAAACAAGAAAAGTAATTAAAGAAAAATCAAAGCAAAAATATTAATTTGATGTTAATTTGTAAGTTTACAGCAGTGTTATTTGAAACAACCACTTTTAAGGAAACGAATTACACTATTTGAAAATATTGACCAAATAAGATGTCTAAAAATAAGGACAATTATGCAGGGATTGATTCATGAAATTAAGCTTGGCGGTTAGAATTTCGTGAGGAGATAACTTATTTTAATAATATAATTCTTAAAAAATGAAATAGCTTTGTTAGTAATTATGAAATAAAAACATACCCATTAGGCTTCTGAAACTATTAAGCCATCGAAAGTGAAGTCAACAAAGGTTTCTTTTATAATTATTTTGCGTTTTCACTACATTCACCTGTTAAACATTTTTCTTCAATTTTGTTTGTGTATCGTCGATTTACTCCTATCAGTAGGATCAAACGACTTCACCTTCGAGGCTAAAAATCTTGCACCCACATCAAACCAACCCTACAAAACTAAACCCAAATACAACTAAATACTTCTGCAGTACGTTTTTTAGCGATAAATCAAGAAAAAGAAAGGGCTCGCCCATTTGTTGGAGGGTGACTTCCGGAAGGAGGGCGAATTTGAAAATAAAGGAAAACTGGATTTGGCAGAATTACCTCGAACAAACACTCAAATATTTCGAATTTGAGCGTCCAAAGAGGGCAGAAATTCATACAACGACCAGAAAAATACATAAAAGGTCATATAAATACAGCATTCCATTAAAATCCAGCCGAGAAATATGATAATTCTCCGGCATTATTCACTAGGTACATCTGACAGTGTCATACGAGATCAAATCCTGATTTTTTCAAGGGCAGTTCTTTGCTTACCGGGGCTATCTTCAGACTTTGAAGCCTTTGGTGCAAGCTTAAACCCTTCCGCCATGTTCCTTCGCCTCTCACAGCCGCATTCTTACTGTATTTCAAGAGTTTTAGGGTGGTTTTCTTGAAATACTTCGACAGAAGCTTCACAAATCTTCCATATTTTGTTTCGAGCAGCTGGAAGCCACCAACTCTTACTGCGCATGCGCACACTTGAGTGAGTAAAAGACAAAACGCTACACTACCCTCCCCTCCCTTTTCTTAATTAATTATTGTTTGAAATTAAATGTATCTTACTTTCTATATCGTGAAGTGTTTTTTAAAGGAATTACTCAATGACATGAGAAATCTCGAGGTTTCGATTTCAGTATTTCAATATGATAAAGAAAGAACTTTGAATTGTCTTTCGTAAGTTATGCCTCAAATCGAGGCTAAGAGGCACTGTATTTGTCGTTTTATTGTGGATCCAATTTCAATATGAATACTCGTAAATTCATGTTAACTTCTATTATTTTGATAAACTATAAAGAATAGAAACTCGATGTGTGAGGTTGTTTAAGACTGCATGCAAATATAATGCTTGTATCAAAAATGAGGCCTAACATCTTTCCCGTGTTGTTTCCGTTTCACTTCTTCCTTTTTCTCTCGATGATATTAACTTTTATACCCCCTTTCAGACTAGTTAAGCTGTTGCTATGAATTGACAGACATGGCCATATCTTACCTTGGTCAGGATCGTTAGCAGAATTTACCTCGGGGTTTTCATTATTTAGCAGCAATGTCGCACTTTCCTCTTGCCAATGGTTTGGCTCCTCAAGCTCTTTGGTCGCCATTCCCGTTTTTATATATTCATTTTCGAGCACAGCAAGCGTCCTGTGATCGTGTTAAACGCATTAAAAGTAGAATTTCATGAACATCACAGAAAAAAAAGATAGGTCGTGTGACTTCCACGAAGTGCGACGACCAAGTATGGTCTTACAGGATTTTTCCTGTCAAAGGTGAGTTGGGTTGGGTATCGTCACTATTACCCGACAACCGCAACTGTTGCGTGTAAACATGAAATGAAACTAAAACGTTACTAATTATGCGTTTATGGCTTTTACAACAAAAGTTAAGAAAAATTATTTTGAATCCTTTTCACAAAGGAAGAAATCTGCTATAGATATCGATTATTTTTCGCAAAGAAGTCATCCCGCGAAAAATTGGTAATTGGTGATTTAATTTTCCCGCTTTAAGAATGACATCATGGTACGAGGAGCATCCCTACCATCCAGTATATGGGCGTCCCCCCCCCCGGACCTTTTGTTACATGCTGTTCAAGGATTACGGACGGTTATGACTTCTTACTTCTCCACCTAAAATATTCATCATGACAAGGGAGGGGCGGTCAGCCATGGTAAAATTTATAAGTTTTGAATTGGGTTTCCTATGTTCCAGACAGTTTGTAAGTGCCAACAGTATTTGAGTGACTTCCTGTTGATACTGCAAAGATCTCTTGGTTACTTCGTGTTTTTGTCATGCCTGGTATGGTTTCGTTTCCCCCCATTTTGTTGTCACTATATTCCATCAACTTTTGGTTCAGAGGTCATACCACATATTAAATGATTTATTCCAAACACAGTTCTAACTTCTGTTTGTACATAGAAACCTCAGTTCACATTTAGAAAACAAACAAAACAAGAGAATACCAAAAACCTAATGAAAAAATTCTCATTCTTAGCCATCAGATTAGTGGAGATTTTCTTGGCAATCATTCTGCAGGTTCTCATTAATAAAATTGAGTGGAAAAAAGATTTATTCCAAAAGTCAAAACAAATACAGTGTTTTCTCCTACAAGATGGCCTTTCACTGGAAAAATCTATTTGGCTTGCATTGTGTTCAGGTGTTTTTGCATGAAATAAGACATCATGAACAGTGCTTTTTAAAAAAACACAAACTGAGTCAGCTTGATCCTCAATATTTTCCAATGTCTCTGACATCTCTACTTTTACTGATTCTAAGAATGAGAAGCATGTAGCATTTTCAATTATATTGAAATCAAATTTAAGATTTTTATATTGAAATCCCTCTCAACTATACAACAGTATGTTCATAATTATGTCTGCATGCAACTAAAGATCTATTTACATTGTAAAAGATTTAAGAGATTGTATTGTACAGTGTTCTAAACTTTGCTTGTTAAAACAAATTCATGATTTTAACTGTCTGGCTTCTGGTCCAGTTTACTTTTATTTGTTTTGACCATATAGATAAAGTATGTGATAGTTTCTTTCTCTTGACAGGGGATTTGTTTGAAGTGTTTTTGGATGGTCTGTGGAATATGAAACATAGAAAACTGTTAGAAAAGCAAAAACAAAAAAATTATTGCTAGTCATTACAAGTACAGTGGAGTAGCTCAGTGAGATCAATTTGAAAGCATGAGAAGTCACCTTCGGCAACTACCATACAGCTTTAGATATGGACTCAGTCTAGTCATATTTTTCCAGTCTTGGTTGTGCAGGGACCAGTTTCCAGTGTCATGTGCTGATAAGGATTGTCAACTGTCTACTAGTCTATCAAAGTGGCTGAGTTTAGTATTCTTACCAGAGGAGGAATGAAGCCCATCCCAAAATGCATTGCGCTTGGAGTTCTTTGGAGTTCCTTCGGATATCATTTTCCATTTAGTATCAGATGTTATACACAAAAATGCTCTTTTCTTTGGATGCACATGTGATTTTTCATCTTTAGACTAATGAATTACTACATAACTTTATTTAATATTTAGTATTTAATATCCAAACGAAATCCAAATGCGATGCATTCTGTGATAGGCTTCACTCCTCCTCTGTTTTCTTAAAGTAAGAAAGTATTATTACAGTAAGAAAAATTTCCAAAAATTAATGAGAAACAATGATTCCTTTTTCACTCAGTATCCAAAACAAATGTAAAAGCCAAATTAAAATTTCACTAGAATTTACATACTTCAGGACCAAAAATTCAAATTTTGATCCTTAACATTGAAAATATATCAAAATATAAGGTACAACTCTAGAATATGATATATAGCTCTTATTAACCTAGTGCGAGGTCTATACCGTAAGTGATGGAAAAAGTTTTTCCACTGCCATATGGCCCAAGCGCATAGTTCAATGGCTATAAAAAGTGGAATAAAAACAAAGATCCATAACTTACGGTATGGACCGAGCAAACAAGGTTAATAAGATATTTATTATATGGCAAGGCTAAGAAAATAGTTTTGATTTTTGCACATCGACCAATCTTGGTACGTGAAATTACTTTGCCATATAATAAGAAATGATATGCACGCACTAATCTCTTATTGTCTCTTGTTATTGCGTTGTTCTCAAAAAGTGATTGCAGGGTATTCTAAAGTCATTCCAAGTATAAAAATGTTAACCCAAACTCAGGAACCCCCCTTCCGCTTTGGTAACTCAATCTGCCATTAAACTGTTTGGGCTTCCTGTGGCAAACGTAAATTTTTGTAAATAAAAGTATCACTGGCATATCATTCATAATTTCCGAACAAAGAAAAACGATTTCTTTTATTTCGAAGACGGAATCAAAGAAACTAATGATGTTCTTTTACAAAGGGATCCAGTTAAATTTTACACGAGAACGATCGTGCACTCGAAACTGTAAAAAACGCAGCCTATTTATACTAAAGAGTACTATGTAATAAAGTGACAAAAGGGCACTGATGAATATTCTAAATACTATCTATCGTTTTAGACAGCAAAGAGCGAACATTTGGAGCAAACAGCTAACTAGATCTCACTTTAAAATTTATTTTTTTCGGCATCGAAAACGTTGCATGTACGTAAACAATGCAACGACTTTTTAAATATTTGTGATTATCATATACACTGTACTCACCATTCTACATCACATCAATTAGAAATCAAGAGAGAGAAGACTTAGTTCTTACAGGAAAATGGATAAGAATGAAGTGAAGAGGACAAAAATTCTTGACGTAAGCTTAGCTATACCAGCGTAGCTTATAAATATTCAAACCAAATCTCGTTTTTTTTCGCAACACTGTAAAATGATTATTGGTAAACTTACCTCAACAAGCTGTGCCTTGTTCAGACCTGGTCTGGTTTGAAGCTTATAATGGCGTTTATACCTACGAAGAGTGTTGACTTGGAGTGAACAGAAGTCGACCTGAAAAAAAGTCAATAGAAAGCTTGAGTTATCGTTTAAAACATGTGACGTACGTACAAGACGGGGCAAAGAAGACAGGAGTGCATGATCATCAAAAAAAATGACCGTGCATTTTGAAAACGTTAAGATTTATAAATCGTAAAGCAAAATTGTGTTATCCTTGGGCTGTTTTGAAGATGCATGATAGATAAACGAGAAAAATCTTCAGAATATTGACTGGTTTTGTGTGAATTTATTCAACTGAATGAACAACTTACGTCGGGTGAATCGTGTTCGTCATCAGATTCCTTTCGCTTTCTTTTGCTTCGTACACTTTGGATCATATTCTTGTGGTAATCACAGATGTATATATGTCTTGCCTAAAACACATGAAAACACGATAAGAATAGGATTCACAAACAACAACAGTTTCGTGTACATGATTTTCAACTGCAAAAACTTACACTTGCATCGAGGGAAAGCTTCAGTTTTCTTTGTCCAACAGTCTTCTGGATCCTCTTTGAGTAACTGGCATTCCCAGCCTGTCTTTTGCACCTCTCGCTATCCTCAACCAGACAACAAATCTGTGGACTCGAAGCGCTGTGTTCTTCTTGTTCACTGCGATATCCGTTCATGTTGTAGCAAAAAACTACAGATCTTGAAAATCGCTCCCTCTCTTGTTTGTTATCCACATGTCAGTGACGTCATGGGACCTTCTATAACGACGCTTTTGATTGGATGAAGCTTTTGAAAAGACTAAAGGTAGCCCAAAAAAACAAAAAATATCAAGAAACGATTTTTTTGGGGGGAG
>OCZR010268559.1:0-20704 GCA_900234385.1 Anemonia viridis | reverse complement strand
GACAATAGTAAATAAGCAGGAGATTACCAGTAAAAGGAATAGGATTAGTTGCAACAAATTAATGGACTAAAAACAAAACTGTCTTCCTTTTTCATTTTAGTACCAAGTTGTCATGGCAACTGTTTATAAAAAGCTACCTTAAAAATACAATGTTTCTGGTGAGGAGAAATAGGATGTTCATGTTCAATGGCATGAAATTTGCTATGGTATATATACAGACATTATTTGGTGTTACGAGCTTTGAATATATATATTATATATATATTTTTTACTTTCATGGATACATGGATACATCTAATTCATAGATACTGGCTTTACAAGAAACTCTTTGAATCCAAGCAACCATCATGATACAATTTCTTTCATAATTAATTTTGTTATAACGCTTATCTGAAGATAAATATTATCACAGACTCCTTGATTCTCTGGGCCTTGAAAGATCTCTTATCCTTGTCCGGGGCTTGACATATAAAAAGTAAATCAAAGATGCACTTCCCCTGGGAAATACCCCCTGGATACAACAGTGACATGGACTTCCCCTTTGTATCACCACAGTACCATTAAGAAAGATAAACTTAACTTTCAGACAATTTGCCAAAGTTTCAGTTTCAGGATATCCGTCAAAATTTCTTTTGAATGATCTAGTGTTGCAAGTTTTTACGGAGGAAAAATAAAGGAAGAACAAAACACAAAAATATTGATTGTTATTCTTAAGCTGTTGATTCTGTAAACATGTTCAAGTCTGGGATTGTTTTTTCCTGGCGACCTTCTTTTCTCTCAGCACTAAACAGCAAAAAAACTAAAAAACCTGACAGATACTAATAAGTCTCTAAAGAGTCTGATTAATATTGAATGCTGCCCTAATTAAGACCCTGTTGTTCAAATGCATCTTCTCATGAACTGAACCTAAAGACATCAAAGAAGACTGCCTTGTTATCTAATGTTTTCAAATACTTTCGGCTTAAGAGAAGTTTGATGTGGGCCAACATGGCCAAAAGAGAGCTAGCTTATTCACAACTTTTAAACTAGTTTTTCAAGTTATAATAATGACATTACAACTTTGAACTACACACCGTATATGTAGTATGTGTAGTCATAACAGCAAAAAACCTTAGCACTATAAAATTCCAAGCTAAAAAAATGATGCAACTTTTGAGAGAGAAATCAATACATTGCACAGCTTGAACTGTTACACTTTTTTAATCCCCCTGGTGATGGGTTATGTAAATGACCCGAAACCTTGGGATTTTATAGCAATAAAATCAACATAGAAGAAACAAAAAATTACTCCTAATGAATGAAACGTAAGCACTACAATATGGTATTAACACCTAAGTTATTGTATTTGTTGCAGTATGCACTGTAAAATGGTATTAAAAACCTTAGCATTGTAATTGGGCAATTTACCCTAAAACAATACAGTAGGTAGAAGCTTTATAGACCCCTTGCAACATTTTTCCATTGCAGCTTAATTTGGAAGACAAAATAGAATATTTGTCTTCTGATTAAAACTGAGCTAAACTGTAATCCACTGAAAGGCTAATTCAAGCTGAGAATCAGAATCCAGCTAGTGTATGTATGTATGTATATACATGCTAAGAATCCATATACAGTGCCACATATACACCAATCAAGATACATGTATGTATCAAGGTATATCGGTGACTTACATCAGTAGATAGAATGAGGCTGCAGATATTCACAATCTTTCTCTCACAAAATTGATAAGAAATGTATACCGGTGACCCCCTGCACATAATGTGAAAGCAGCTTAATTTGGAGGTCAAAACAGAATAACTCCAATCTCCTGAGCATTGGACAC
The DNA here is from genome assembly GCA_900234385.1 of Anemonia viridis. Lineage (NCBI taxonomy): Eukaryota > Metazoa > Cnidaria > Anthozoa > Actiniaria > Actiniidae > Anemonia > Anemonia viridis. The sequence continues at coordinate 18,882 of OCZR010268559.1, read as the reverse complement.
CTATTGCTTTGTTCTCCAAAATGAGCTGCATTCTGGAGTGCTGCAATGGTCAAATTGTAAGAAAAGTCATACCGTTCCAAACTTTCCAAAGTAACTTTTCATGTCTGCTTCTTCTGTATTTGTCGCTAACCCTCCAACAAATATCTTTTTTGTTGTTGTAACCATCTAGGAAAGAATTCAAATCTTGGGTGAGCATATAAGATCAACCAAGGAATTATATTTGTAGATGCTTCCATAACCATAAACACCCCCTCCCGCAATGCCCAATACCAATACTGGCTAACCTCAAATTTATTGTCACAAATGGAAGCACAAAGCAATTTCCTGGATTAGGGTCAATATATTTAACATATTAAATTCGCAGTGACAAAAGAGCAAATATAACTAAGTCTTAGTGCTGGGATTGGAAGCTCACACACTAATTGGCAGTTAGAAAACTGTCACAAAATATGTTTTAATATGATCTGAAAATGTTGTGGCCTAGAGTTGATTCCTATAGCCCATAACTCACACAGTCCCTGTTTTAATTGAAGTACAATAACAATAAGTTATGAGAAAAGTATTCAGTAAATCATAGACTGTTTGTTAACTAAAATGCTTTTAAATAAAATAAATACCAAAAAAAATATATTGCTATTTCATGATGCATTCTGTACTCATTTTACACTAAATTTAATATTCTGATATTGCACATAGCTCTCAATCATATGCTGATTATTGCAGAGAAAGGAAAACTGAAAAATGCTTAGAGTAAAAACCCCCTATTGCAAGGAAGAGAACAACACATGAAACAAACTAAATCCACGTGGAATTTGCAAAAAAAAAACAAGCAAAACAACAAGAAAACAGATTGCTTTTTCCCTTTCAGTAACGTGACGCTATGAAGACAAGTGATGAACAATTTGAGAGCTGAAACCAACAGGACATTGTTGAAATTACAGGAAATTCTGGATATCTCACATAACTTCCTTAAAAACTTCAAACTCATGGCCTATTTAGACCAAATAATCAGTATACAAAATTATCTGTATAGCTTCTTGTGATTATTTTGAAAGCAAAAGACAATGTCCTTGCTATAGGTAACCACGGAAAAGCCAATGCTTCACATGTCCTGTTAACTATAGTATTATTCCTCAGTCATTAAACAATATAATATTACCTCTGAATTATTGAATAAAATCTTTCTATTTGAGAAGGATACTAATTTCAACTATTATCCAATTAGTTGTAGTGCAAAATCTAAAACTTTTCACTATATGAAGGCAGAGTTCTAGACAGTCCTTAAGTCCATATATTATCCAACCATTTGTAGTAGAAATGAGTACAATCTTATAAGACACGTATTAACCTTTGGTAACATATTTCACAAGACTTGGAATCACGTGTGCAAAAGGTGAATATGGCTGTCACTTTTTGCAACATGAGTAATAATAGGCAGAAAATCATTGAGCAACTCAATATGCATAAACCGCATTACAGGAGAATATCATGCAAACTAACATAGGTTTGTTATTACTTCTAGGTTAAATACGTACAAAACCTATGGTATATTTAAAATATATAATGAGGTATTCAAGAAATTATTAATCAAAAATCTTGTGAGTTATGCTTTAGCTAAATATTTATAAAAGTGAGGGAAGTTATGGCTTTAGTTTGGTGTGTTTAGAAATGCCAGACATTGCATAATAGTTCAATCATCTCTTGTGGTCATCTGACAAGATAAGAAGTACTTTAGTCTAAAGATTTGGCAGCTCGTGTCAAGGTCGACACTGTCACACAAGGTGTGCTATGTTCTTGCTCTGAGAGGTTTTGCAGTGAACATCCTAGTCAATACATGATATTTTGTTAATATTATTAATGGCTTATTAAAGACAAGGTATACTCGATACCTATTCATGCTGCTTACCACAACCACTAAACTTCTACCTCACCTATGCACTCCCACACAAACACTAAGGAGACAAAACCAAACAACATTGAAATCATAAGATTGTTGAGTCATGTGCTTATACTTAGACACTTATGAATGGAAAGGGATGGATTGTGAATGCATGAAGTATACATGTACACTAGATCTAAATTCATCTGAATCCTTCACAATCCTCAAAACACTGCTAACACTGCTATATCATAGACATATCATAGACATAATTTTGTAACTTGCTTGATAGAAATGTTCCATTTTCAAACCACATGTCCTTCTATTGAGAATATGATTCTCTGTTTGAGATGTATCCACATTCATGTGTCTTCTTGTGAGCAACTGTTAAAGAACGAAATGATACTCTAGGGAATGACACAAGGTCTGAGATGCAAAAACATTGGCCAAACCAAAAATGTAGACCTGAATTGATATGTAGAATGCTGTTAGTTTAAAGTCAGCCTAGTTTAGACCAGCAACCCATCACACACTTACATTATCAATGCTTTGTAAATGCAAACCCACAAACAAAAGATTGCTGACACATACTAAGTGTATAGCAGCTAGACTGACTTAATGTCGACAGCTCTATAAGAGTTTCTGATAAATAAAAACTTAATGACCTGTAGGATAATACAGCAAAGATAAACAGTTCATGACAGGACAGGAATTGTATATAACCAGTGTAATATATTTCAGTGATATAAGATTGGGATGTACCCTAAATCTAGCAAAGATATATAACTCAACAATGAAAACTCAAGGACCGCGGAGCACCCCAAAAATTATAACAAATGACTTAATTATTGATTAATATACACCTAGTTGCAAGAAGACTGTCATAGGAAGAAAGGAATAGTGAGAAAGGAATATTTTAAAAAACAAAAGAAAGAGTTCAGCTCCAGTGATTTTCTTCTGTCTTTTAATATATATTCCTTTCTCACTAAATTACTAATGTTCTTTCTTCCTATGACAACTAGTGTATACCCAATATAAATTTTTTACTTATTTACAATCATTAATAATATAAAGTTGAGGGGTCTTGATCATGTAATGATTCTTAATAACAGCATGATATTTGAAATGAACAAAATATACCTAGTCTTTTTTTAAAGTTTTTGCTGTCAAACACCAATCGATACACCCCAATACTTGAAAATTACTGCAAACTAACTCTGCGAAAGATTACATTCTCAACTTGGGTAGAGAATCATCATTTTTATTTACACACTTACACAACACAAAATTAATGCATATTTTTTAAAAAGTATGCATAAATAAGCCTTTTCACGGTTTAAGAATTGTTTTCAGTGTGCATGCGATTTTATCCTGAATTTTGCAACTTCTTTTGTTTAATTAGGAACAAAAGAAGTTGCAAAATTCCAGATAAAATCGCATGTGCACTGAAGACAATTCTTAAACCGTGAAAAGGCTTATTGGTCAAATATACCATCTATAAGTGCAAACGAAATTATGATGGGATTGGATAACCTGGTCAATACTCACTCTATCAATTATGGGAAGATGTCTAATTAATATGTATATTTATATGGGTAATTAATTTTTAAATAAATTTTTTAAACTTCCTCCATGTTAACATTGTCAACAAACAGTTAAGTTAAGAAAAAATTAATAAATGCTTGATTCTGATGCAAGCGGAAAAAATGAATCTGGAAACATCAACAAATTAATAGAAAATATTAAGGATTGCTAATGGAAAATTAATTCCAGAATGGCAATAAAGTGAAAATTGAGTGGGTATAATTTCGTTTTTGGAGGGTGGAGGGGACTTTTACTAAATTTTTGTATAGCATGACGTTTCCTTGATACAAAAACTCAAATGAACAAATAAATTGGATAACTTAAATAAACGGAGTGCATGTCTAGGTGTGCATGATTATCCTCCACATAAAATGATATAAAGACAACTGAATACAATTCAGTTTTGACTTAATAATTCATGTGTTTTGTCAATTATCCAATATCTAGTCTAAAGAAAACTTCTGCAGATATTTTTTTTATAAAAAAAGGTAAGGTCTTAATAAACTAATTTTAAGAGTCCTACTTGCCACAGTTAGTGCAGCCAGGAATAAGTTTTTTGGAAATGGTCTTTTTCATGGCATAAGTTCAAGGTACAAAGACACTCACAAAGGCATACAACAGCGTCACTTTTTAACCAATCAGATAGCAGAAATGTGTCGACTCTAAGTTTAGCTTCACTATAGGGGTCTTGATGTCGGGTCAAAGACTCAAGCAAAAGAATTACTAAACAATAGAAACCTAAGCACTGAACAGAACTAAAAATGTCTGAAAAAACAAGCGATCATCTTGCAAAAAAGAAATTCTTGAGCAAAAATTGGAGAGTAAAAGAGAAGCATTTATTTCACTAGGAAAATACTTTGGAGTATAAAAATGTAATGACTCTGATCTAAGGTTTTGATAATTTATTAATAATTTTTTTAACAAAAAGCTATTTTATCTTCCTATGAACCTAAAGAAATTACTAATTCACATATTGAAATTACTTTTCACTTTAAATATGGACCAAGGAATAAAAAAGTATTCAAATTGCAATAAATAACAAATTGCATTCACCATAATATAGGTTAGAATATATCTATGAAAGAACATGTGAGGTTGGAGTAAATAAAAGTACAAAACATCAAATATTATCATAGCATATACTGGTACTTTCCAACACTTTTGAAGGAATGCAGGAAATATTAAAGAACTTATTCAGGAAATAGGTATTTAAGTGTATTTACAATCCAGTCACCAAGGTGTCAAGAAGACTCCCGACCGGGCACTAGAAATATCAACTTATTTCAGTAATGGTTAGGTGTTGTAATAAGTACCGTACATAAGCAGGATTATAGGTTACTCAACTAGGATCAATATGAAACAAGACAGTCCTAAAACAATGAGGGGTTATGAATCAATTTAATGGCATTCTGACGATTATAAACGATATTCACAAAGAACAAAAATACAGTACCTGGACTAGAGGTCTAGGCGAAAGTAGGCGGTAAATGAATTTTCCAAGGTCTCGCCACAAACCAACAACGATAACCTTAATAAACTATAATTACAATTTATAAAGTTTTTTTTCCTTGATGGAAGTTACAACTAGCCTTAGTTATTGTGTTATGAATCCACAGGACGTACATTGCCATGTTAGAGCGGCGAGTACCGACGCTATTCAGGCTTGAAATAATTCAAAACTCCGCCATTCAAAATGTTTTTATTCCGGCTGGTTACGGCACTGTGTTTTGAAGAAATAAAGCCATTCATTTACAAACATCAATGGAATAACAGGCTGAAGTCATTGGTTATAAAATATAACTTATTGGGAAAGAAATTCAGCCAAATCCAGGTTTCGGACGATGCAAAATTCTGGCGGTAACGATCGGTTTCCCGGTAACGTGCGAAGTGTTGAATTTCGCTTTCATAACTTCCTTTCCGATGAACGCAAATCTCGGCTAGAAATAACACATAACAGGTAGGACAAACCAGAACCCGTTCTTTTGTTCTATTTCATTCATGGTGAATTTCGAGGGCCCTAATCAACCAATTTAGTCCAGAAAGAGGACAGAGCACTCTTGGATCAAGTCTATTATCTAAGTCTTTACGGCGAATAATCGACTTGAGCCCGTCGGCGTGCAAAGCGCGTTCGCGTGCTTCGATTAGCGGAGCTTCCATGACACTTCTTAACCGACACGAGACCAAACTGTATTCGAACTCGCACATTCTCGATTGCTTCACTGCCTTGCTTGAATCAAATTGAGTTTGTTTATTTGCGAGTGGGCGTTGCAAACGAAACAATAAAAAAGTTCTGAGCAAGCCGGCCGCAATTTCGTATGCAGCGGCTAGCTATAGTCAGTCGAATCAGCTTCGTTTGCCTTTGTGCAACCGCTCTAATAAGTCATTTGCTGTCCCAGTTAGACTCCACACAATACATTCCCAGACATTAGCAAAACCCAACACAAAAGACTATCTTATTCTTATCACGACTTGAGAATGGAAATCCATATCAGACTCCAAACAATCGGTTATGGTAATGTATTCATCGCGAGACCAACGGAAACGTGGACGAATCCATTCGTCTTGAGTCTTGCTGCTAAGCTTCGCAGCATCACTAGAAACCTTAGAAGCACAGGGTTGATGGCCGAGCATTTACGACATTTGCATGCTGGCACTTGCTTGGCTTCCCCGCGCAAGGAAAAAATATTTGCAACACCATTACAGTCAACCCTGTACTACCACAGCTGGTTTCTGCCGTCTGACTCGCCATGAAATAAACATACTTCCTCGAAACCCCTCGTCTCGTGTTAGCCGAGAATTTTTTTTGCAATGTAAGAGTGAAATCAAGAAATCTTCGGCTTACCTTTGCTGGAGCTCGCTTGGGTACGGCAATTTTAGGATCAATCTGAATGTAAATTCAAGAAAGTAAGAATGCTATTAGTGGCATACGAGGTCACACAAACCCCGGTCAAATCGACAAACCGTCGCTGAAGCCATCGTTTCATTGATTACCATACACAATAAAAACACAAACCAAAGCTTCTTTCGATTTGGCAAGATTTCTAAGAGCTGGTGGAACATTAATCACGACTTCCTTTGCTTTGAGAGAAGATAATAAAAATCCTTGTGGAGGCGAGCGTGATGCGAGCGAATCAGACAAGCTCCAGACAGTCCTTTGAATTCACATCAAAGCGAACGTTTCCCTTGTACCAAACACACAAGTAAAAGTCTTCTAACCTTCTTGCCATCCAAATCGTGAGGACAATTATTAAGCACCACATCAACACAGCCAGGCTCGTTAAAAGTTACAAACCCGAACCCCCTGAGAAAGGAAACACAAAAACAGTGTCATAAACCATCTCTATCTTTGCACATTGCATTTTTTTCAGACATGCTATGTACGGCAGATTTGATTGAGTCTGAGCCAACAAGGCGTAGAATTATTCACCGTACCTCGATCGTTTTGATACAGGGTCCCTCATCAAAACACACTCCTTCAGTTCCCCATACTTGGCGAAATACTGTCGCAATCCCTCTGGAATCGAGAACAAAAACAAAACCGTTACTAGACGGCCTGAGTCGTTAGGAAATGCAGTAGCGGGCCCCGCAGGAAAGTACAAGAAATATCCTGATCAAATACAAGTTTTGGGCAATCCATGGCGTTAAAGTGAAAGTGTACAAAGTAACAAATGATGAGAAGTCAAACCTGCTGTGGTTTGCCAGCTTAAACCTCCAATGAACATCTTCCTGAAAAATAAATGGTCATAGAGACATTAAAGACCTGGCTCCCATGAGAGAACGGTTAGTTTTGTTTGGCTGGGGAGTCTGAGATGGACAGCGAAATAAAATCGTAGCTTTGGCTGCTTCGAGCTGGGCTTCTGACGATTCAGTGGTTGCTTTCTGAGCTCTTTACCTACCCCGGATCGTTGGAACCATCGTTCTTGGAGCTTGCGGAGGAGTTCTCCTCCATTTTGTCCTACAACTACAACTACACAAGCGATAGGCCAACGAATCCCGACACGTGGATGTGGTATTCGGATTGGTCCGTGCGTTCGTGTTGGGTGGTAATTTGGCGCCATTTGAAAAGGCTCCTAAGCTGTTGGATTGATGTGCTAAATACTGGACGCTGATTGGTCAGGATTTTTACTTCGCGACGGTAACATTAGCCCTCAGTCACCTGACCGGCTTTTCAATGCTACCCGCCTACTCTTTTGTTTGTGACCACGCCTGGGCTTCATTCCCCTGTCTGATTGGTTCGTGGTGTTTTTGATGCACTTGAATGGTTGTCGCTCAAGAGAGCGTGACCGTTTTTCGCGTCCCATTTGAGTTGAAAATCTGTAACTGAAAAAAAACAACTATTACAACCAAACTAACGACCTAAAAGAAGGAAGAAAGACACAAAATCTAAGAGGATAAACCGTGAGGAATCCTTACATTTATCTAGCGTAAAAAATATAAATAAAGAAGTAAAGAAATCGAGATACCAAAAGATACTAGTTGATAATTTCTTTAGAAAACTAAAATCACGCATTTGTTTAGTACTTGAGGTTAGACAATGTCACAGTTTAGAAGTGAAAAGGTAGGGAGGAACAAAGTAAAGTACAAGCTTTGTTTTAAATTCAACTTTATATTCCAATTACAAAAAATCACTGAGCTGTATCTTCCCAAAGTGATCGCTCAACCAAGGAAAGAATTAACTATTCTTAGAGGCTACGAATAAGATACTAAGTTTAACAGGTCTCAAAATAGAACAAAAAGGTTGCTTTATTTCGAAAACAAAATTATCTATTCAGGTAACGTGGCGAAGAATAGATGTACCAGAAATCCAAAAGATCAACCAGCAGTGTTTTGATTCATTCGCCTTACAGGCTTGTAAGATACAGCACCTGCGTTTGTTGGTGATAAAAATGGGTCGAGCTACATTATTCCGAGACAATCAGATAGTCTACCATGTAATAAATTTGTGTTTGGAATATGAAATTTGAGTTTTACAAAGACACAAATTCTAGATCTATGAAGGTGAGCTGAGACATTCGCTTGCAGTATTTTCGTAATTTTTTACATACCAGGAAGAACTAATTAGCAGTGAAGTGGCTGACTAAGACTATTCTTAAATTCTTAGCACTGTCTTTCACTCGAGATATATCAACAAAAAAACTTCGTATTTTTAGAAGTCTCAGGAAATAATGCCAGTTTTATCGAGGTGTATTTTGAAATAAAAACAAATATAAAACGTCTGTTTGACAAGTCAGTGATTGATTAAAACTTTAAATTTAAATCTAACACTTAAATGGTATCGATTCGACACTTAAATGGTATCCCATTTGCCACCAGGGTACCCTATCTTTCATGCATCTGCACGTTTTCCTCTCTTGTCCCTCCCGGTTTTTTTTAATTTTTTTGAATAAAATCAGTACCAGGCATCGTTTCAATAGCCTATTAATACACGAAGAACTCCAAAATGTCACGAAAAGATAATCATTTGCAATTTAGAGGTTGAGTTTTCGAAGTTAGAGAGGAATTTGTTTTAATGTTCACAACTTGGTAGGTTAAGTAGCGCATAAGTTTTTTACGGCAACTTTAGAATTTTTTTAATGCGGATGAGAATCAGAATTCCTCCATTCTCCAAATTAAGTGATTTAGATGTAAAGGCATCAAAACTTCTACCTATTGTGGTAAACAAAAATATTAGAGAAAATGTTATTTGTGTACGAAGTATGTACAATTTTTGTACATGCGCAATAGGAATAGATTGTCCGAACTCCAAAGCGTCTATTCCCGAGAATAATATAAGTCTATCCGTAGATCTCTCAAGATTGTTTAAAATGTTATATTTCAAGGCTACCGTTGCCTTGATACCGCACCGATAATTCAGTTTCATGCTATTATTGCAATGAAAAACGAGACTAGAATTCGAAGGCTTACGACAATTGGTTGAACTTGAATTCTCCATGGTGAAGAAAAGAGAAGAAAAGAAAAAATGGGAATAAATGAGGGAGGGAATGGGAATGAAAGCACGCAGCCAGCAGAGGGAAGAGAGGAAAAGAAAGAGAGGAAAAGAAAGAGAGGAAAAACGGAAGGGAAGGAAATGAGTTGAAAGAAAGGAAGAAAGAAAAAAGGAAGGAAGGAAAGGGGAATGAAAGGGCCAAATGAATCAGTGAGACAGACAGACAGACAGCAACAACAACAACAGCAGTTTATTCGCACTCATAAAAAAGGTGCAAGGAAAAAAAAGAGATAAAAAGGAGCAAGGAAAAAAAGAGATAGCAAGAGGCAGAATTTATGTAACGTGGATTCGACTTGTATCCTATTCTTGTACAGGTATCTCACACGGAGAGCAAGTTTTGATCTGTCAGGCAACAAAACAGACGAGAGACTTTTCCCGATGGTGGAAAAAATAGTGCTAAAATTGCCGCATAAGTTGACGAATTTAGAAGGGAAATCATTGCTCACCCGCATGTGCACAATTTAGAAAACCGGAGATGTTAACAAAGCATACATAAAAATAATACTCATTTACCAGCAATTCACTTTATAAAAAATAAATAGCGGATATAATCTCATAACTTGTGCGAGGATTAATTCCACGTTGGCTATTTTTTCTCCTACTTATCTTTATCTGAAATATATATTCAAAGATGAGTGTCTAGGTCTAAACTGGCTCAGCAAACAACAGGTCTCAACAACGGATCCTAATCCAGGGATGAACTCCCAGGAAACGTACGAGGTAACACGTTGAAATTATATGAGTAGAGGAATTGGAAGAAAGATAATGATAAAACAGCTTCCTGTCGTTGTAGAACCTCTCATGCCAAAAACCCTTTAAGTGTTGGACTAATAAGCCAAGAGTTTTGATCAAATCTTCGTGATAATAAGAAAAGCTAATCCAGTGTCAACGTTTTACATCAATGCCTGGACACTATGAAACAACTTCATAACGTCATGCCAAAAACCCTTTAAGTGCAGAGCTCGGTAACATAGATTATAATTGAATCTTCACACTAGAGGTCTAGTCTAGTTCAGTCAGCATCAGTCCTGAAATTCATTTTCCATCAATGGCTGGGACAAGCACTATGGAGACGCTTCAAAAACTCGTCCAATAAACCATTTAAGTGCAAGACTTTGACAAGAGCTTTGATTAAATCCTCAATGGATTTTCTGCCCGTCAGCTTTCCATTGTGGACTGTTGGTTTAGTTTTCAAGAAATGTCAAGTCCTAGACCAACATTTCACATCCATGTCAGAGACTAACTTGAATCAATCAACCAGGTTTTCATTAAACAGCGTAGAGTCATTAGACACTAGTCCTCAAGTGACAGCCAACTAGATGTTTTTTGTGTGCTTTCTGGCTGGTATTCAGGGAAATGTGAATACTAAATGTTAAGCTTCCCGACGGTGCGCTACCTTCGGCCAATTATCTGGTGGATTAACAGTATCCTGTTTAGAAACAACTGCTGTTTCGACATATTTGTTATCTTACAACTGTTAGACATTTTAATTTCAGAACGCACTATAATTGAGTTCACGAGAATGACGATGACACGTTTGACTAAAGATAGAAAAAAAGAAAGAAAGAAAGCCAGGTGTCTCTTTACTAGACGATACTATGACGATTATGTTCCTGCTGAACACGTGTTTAGACGAAACCCTTACAATCACTGAGTAAAAAAGTCTTTACTACAAGCAAATAGGAATCAGGATTTTAAGGATAAGTTCTTAAAAAATCCTGAGGAAGGAAACTTTTACATTCTTATTCCCCGAGCAAATGAAATGTGTGATGAACTTCTGTTTTATCCGCTGGACGAGATATATTGTTTTAGAAGTGGGCTGTGTCCTCACGCGGCATTGTCCTCTCTTTATCTACTGGACCCGTTAAATCTGTCCGGTAGTCAAGGAACGAGGCTTTAGCTCACTTCAGGTTATTCGTCTGTCACCACTTTTGTGTCAAAAATGTTTTTCAGTCAAATGTTCTCGTCAAAAATGCCAAGAAATGCTAACCCCTTAAACTTATATTTTCCGTTGTGCCCTCGGGATAGTTTCGTTTCGCCGCCGGAAGTGCCTCAGAAGCCAAATTACTTAGCAAGGTCAAAGATGCCAGGAAGTCAGAAAGGAAACACTTTTGTTTCATCCGATGCGTTGTGCTTTTGTAACTATTTAAGTTATTCTTTGTATTCCAACCGGATGTCGTTCTGTACCCTTTGATTAAATTAAGATCACCGTACAATCTGATTCTACTTGGATCTGGCGTTGAACTCGCCTCTGATATGCTAGGGCACTTGCGCTTGCATAGTGGCTCGTTAGACGCCTATGGTTTTCAAATTTCATTGGGTGCGGTCTTTGGAATTAGAGGATACTTGTGTGCGTTTGTTTTTGTTGCTATTGTTGTTGTTTTGTTTATCCTTGAATCCAAAGGTCTAACGTCAGTTCGAAACGTCAGTACAGTCCCCTAGCAATACTCTTACGCGGTGTTTGATCTTCCTTCTCCATCACAATGATGTTGTATTCGACAGATCCTTCCAAACAAGTAACCACTACTCAATACCAAGGTTTCTTTTGTTCTATCGTTAGTAGATACTGTATGATCAAGTAAAACGTGCAATACCAACATCCCAGATGTCTCCATAACAAGTTTCATTCACTGTGCCGGACTGGGTGGTGTGGTCTTTGATTGCTTGATGATCTATTTTTTTGATTTGTCTTGATTGGTTGAAACGATTCCAGTCGGGTTGCTTGTCGCATACTTAGGCTAATGCTATAGCTCTCAAATGGCTTCCCAAGCTCATTCAAATCATTGTGAATGGGTAAGTACGTTTTCACACTATTTCATTGGTTCACGCGAAAGCCATTAAAGAATCGTGATGCATGCAACATAATAATTTGCTCCATTTCTTTAACCTGGTTTCGGAAAACTAAATTTTGATTTCGTTAGTTCCTTCAATTGCAATTCAACTGCTATCAATGGAAGCCGACGGTGCACACTTTACTAGGCAAAATTTGAAAATTATTATTTCTTTGTATTGAATAGATTACTTCAATCAGTTCCCAGGTCAAAGCAATTTGTAGGAATAATCAATATTTATTTACTCCTTAGCTTAGTGGAGAAGACTCTTTGTTATACAAAATATATTGTCTCATTCTATAGACATGTCAGGAACTACTGCAGGGGGTCGAGTTTCTGGTCTCGTGCACAAATTCTAACAGTTGAAAAATAGATTTTCAGCATGCAACATCTACAAAGCAATGCTCACTGAAATGAAAAGCCATCTCTTTCCACAACTTTTGTCTTATGAGGAGATTTTCACATCAGCCAATTGGCAGCAAGAGCATCATCAGAAATGTAAGAGGAAAGAGCATGGGCTAATGTACCAACTTATTAGTCAAAACAATATCCAGTGGACCTTATCACCATCTCAGACCACATGTTATTCCCCTGAGAATAAGATCCTTTGTTTGAGTCTTATCAACATGAATGTATCTCATCACGAATTGCTGGAGAATATAACAGTATACTCAAGGGGAGTAACCTGCGGCCTTAAACTGGAAACTGTTGCATTTACTGAATAGGCTAAAATATAAAAGAGCAAACAGAGAGAACCACGCCTCCATAGATTGTTCACAAGAATAGTTTTAGTATTTCATGACATTTGTACCATGAATGTTGCAAGCAAGTTATCAATTGAAAATAATTATTGCTTGATTGGTAAATCATGTCAAACATTGGCTAATAAAGTAATGGTGAACAAGAAAGGCTTCTGCAGTTGTTGGAACTAAGCTGGTCATGTGTTACACTGCAGAACATGCTGATGATGATACCTTACCATCATGCATTGCTAACATATGATTATTTGGTTAATAGGCTGCAGCAGGCAAGTAAAGTAATAAAGGACAAGAAAGGGACAGTCTTCTCCAATTGCTGGAGCAGATCATGTGCCACACTGCAGAACATGCTGATGATGGTACCTTACCATCAAGCATTGCTAACCTATGATTATTTGGTCAATAGGCTGCAGCAGGCCAGTAAAGTAATAAAGGACAAGAAAGGGACAGTCTTCTGCAATTGTTGGAACAGATCTTGTGCCACAACGCAGAACACAATCATACTTTTACCAACAGCTGGTGCTACACAGTTGCATGTTGTACAAGTCTGGTCATAACAATTAAAAAGCAATATTATCTACACACTGTGATACTGTTGATTTGAAATGGCTGGGCCATGACCTAATGCCTGGAAATAAGTCTTGAGGTACTCTGCCAAGTCTAACAGCTCAATCACATGGTTTTCCTTTCACAGAGCCTTTCTCTTTCATAGTGTATAAATAGGTAATGCAAACCTAGATAACATCCCAATCCAGTAGTGATAATGTACACAATCAGGAGTGTTCAGAATAATGTACAGAATTCAGAAGTGAAATGTTCATATGGTAATTACCCTATGACTTATGAGCTATTTTTGGATTTGCGTTCTCAGCCAACCAGTGCGCACACATTACAAACACAGTCTCTGATTGGACAAAATGCCTGGATGTTTATTCATCTTGTCACGATGCTAACTTTCCCTCTGATAGAATCTACTATGACAGGTATCTTCTAAGCCACTTCCAGTTATCATTCCAACAACTATTAAAATTAGATGATACAGCAATCCACATTGTACAAGCTTTTAAAATACCAAACGAGAAATATAACCAATGTATATGTCATGAGCACTTTAATATAGGAAATATAAACTATAAGAAGTGGTAATTACCAGTCTCACATTTACCAGGCAACCTTACATCAATTATTTGAAGTCTGTTTCAAGTCAACATTCTTTTCATGGGTATCATCCATGGGTATTCAAGATTCCCGAGGCTCTCATTTCTAAAGCCTTGAACACTATTAGGGATAGATGTCAAGAATCCTGTCATGCCATTTCATTCTCATATAAAATCTAATACATCCATATTGTTGCTTTGCAATCATTCGCAGGAGACTGAAATAACAAAAGGCATGGTGCGGTGGCCATGTTGGATGATCATCCAACATGGCGCCTATGAAAACCTTAAAGAGAGGAATTTGGAAAAACGAAAAACTACATGATAAAGTGCAATTCAAGTTGTCATCAATATTGTGAAGGTTTTTTCAGAGCCCTGCACAAGGCAACTTATCTCATGATCACTACACCTATAACAACCTATACTAGAACAACTCTATGCATTGACCACAAGACAAATGCACACTGAACGAGATATTTGAATGGTCCCTTAGACCTAAGTACATCGATTCCGCCGATTCTTGCATTATATCTAACAAGACTTTTCAAACTGCTGATGGATTGCAAAATCACTATCCACAAAACAAATAGTTTGACTTGATAAAGCTTTTGTTCTTCAAGGTAATACGATACCCACGTACAGTAGAATACCAAGCCTTGCACAATTCTTGTCGTAAGCGACAAATATGCGCCGAGTCTAAAAAGATCTAGGTTATGAGCTGGCAAAAAATCAGCTTTTCAAATCCATACGAACAATTAAAGATATTAAGTTTACTATAAGAAAAAATCAAAGAAGAGCAGTAGAAATGAGCTCTTGAGGATTTCCAAAGGAACACCTTCGATATTTGACATGGCCTCCAAGACGACAGAAGCACGGACAACTTGCTGAATAATTTTTCATCCAAATAATCTCCCAGAGGTATTCAGTATACATAAACGAAGGTACAACGAAATTATAGTTTAACAGAACAAGTAAGTTAAATTTAGATTACTTCAATCTTTTAAGTTTTAAAAATATCGAAAGCTTCGCTGTGCAACCGAACAAAGGGCCGGAGTGTAAAAGCTTACATAACGAGTCATAAATCAGCTAAAAAAGATTAGAAACTTACCTGGTTTCTCTTTTCCTTGTCAACTAAAGAACCATCTTTCCAAACAGGACATTTTACAAAGCCTATAAGAGGATAAGATATGTTTTTTTAAGGAAAAACCGAGGCATACAAAACTGAACTCAACCGAACACAGTTCGCCGACCACATTGACCTCGATCCGTGACCTGCGCATTTGGATTTTGGCGCCAATTTGATACAAAGCATCATGGGTACCGGAAGTGACTACTCGATAATATGCAAAAGTTGTTGCAACATTGTCAAAAGTCGCTGAATGCATGTGGCTAGTGTGTCTGAATTTATAAACCAGATGAACGATACAAGTAAATTGTGTATGATGAAGTCTTCGATCAAGAGAATATAAAAGATGAACGTGAAAATTTTAGCGAGTTTCTTACAAATATACACCGTTTCAGAAGTCCATAACTAGGGAAGAAGTCAAAACAACTGTCCGCAGGATGGACCCGATTTTATCAATTTAGGTGGTGGGTACCGGTAGATACCCCCTCCCCCTCAGAGGCCCATTGAGATGCTCAGTACTGGATGATAGTGACAATTGTTATGTGAAAATGTGTTTTTTAGCACACATGCAGAAGGACCGTGCATTTACTTCTGCGATTCGACTTTTCGATTTCATTTCCAGAGGTGGTTCATACCGGGTGATACCACCCCCTTAAATGGAGTCCATCCTGCGGACAATGGTTTTGACCTCTTCAGTTATGAACTTCTGACCGTTTGTAGTTGGACATGTTTTTGCTATACATAAAGATTACGCTTACGCCTTCAAAATCTGAAAATTCCAAAAAAAAAATTGTGTGATCCAAGATCCATTCGTGATCAACAGAAGTGCATCCAATCCATTCTATATTTTCAAACACACACACAGGACTATTACCTCATATAAAAACAAGTAAATAAACCTGTATAAACTTTTGAGAGGCATAAATGAAATTTTAAAAGTTGGACTTGTTTTTGCTATGAGAGGGGGGGCGGGGTACCCCGGATTCTCCCGTTACGCCGAGGTTTATCCGAATATCGGTATATACTAGTTTCTTTCTCCCTTACTATAAAAATATCAGCGAATTCGGTATCTTATGCGGCATTAGCCCTGGCGTCACATGAAAGACGGTACCGGTATACGGTTTGCGTATGCCAAAGTAAGTGGGGTCCCGTGGATTGATTATCCCCCTTGATATTTACGTGGTACGTACCTCCCTCTCCACTGCTGGTCCCCGTTAGTAAGTAAAAGTTAGTAAGCTTTATTATTGATATGACGCAAATAGACCCTTTGCAATGCATAAATTGTCTCAGACTGTTTTCTTAAAAGGTTTATCAATCCAAAAACAGTTAAACAGTTAAACAGTTAAGCAGTTAAACAGTTAAACGTTAAAGCCTAATTAGCATGTTACAGATTTTTTCTCATATCTTTCAATAAAAAAAGTCAACAAAGCTCTCTGAGACTCAAAAATACAAATAAAGTTCAACATTTGCCAGAGTTATCCAAAGTATCCTATCAACTTCTGCAGTTTATCAACAAAAGTATGAGTCTTCCCTAGCAGAAATGAAGAGCACGATTCCAATAAATACTATAATTGTATCAGTATACAATTTCATGGGGTCAGGTAGAATTGATGGTTTTCAACCATTCCCATGCGAGTGAGTAGAACAAAAGGTCCACCAGTCACGGTGGTGGTTTTCTTTTGTCAAGTCCACCAGCAATAGCTACCATGTCTTTTGTTCAACTGTCTCTCCTGGGAATAGTTGAAAACTAAGAAACAGTACAACTGCTTTTTTATTAAAATAAACTTCACACAGGATTTACAAGAGTCAGCAGTGGCAACACCCTTTTTACTGTTTTTATTTTTGTCTGTGTGTTGAACTTTATACGGCTGCGAGGGAGACTAGCGGAGGAGCGTGACGACCATTAACAACATGAACGTGACCTTTGCCAAAGTGATGACTGACAAACACAATACAATTAACGCGCTACAAAGCAAAGATTATTTCTCAATACTCTTTGTTAATTTCTAATGGTACCCTTGACCCTCGACATGGTAACCTCGACAGGTGATCCTCGACTCACGTGTACGTGTGGAGCGGGTCTTAATGTATTCTTTGATATCATAAGTGAATTGCTATTACTTTTTCTGAGGTTCAATTGGAGGACAATTAAGTGATGGACCCCCAGTTGAACCTCAGAAAAAGTTATATAAACTATTGAAAGCGGCAAGGCAAGCGACAAGCGGCAACCTTAGCCTCCTTAGTGTCGTCACGCAACGTTGCAAACGACCACGCGGTACAAACACAAAGACAAGGACCGCAACGTGACCCAGACTACTTCATCAAACTACTGCATGAAAGATGGTGGTCAAATCCCCGTTGTTGTTCGTGAAACGATTGATAATCGCTGTATGCGTCCTCAGTGTAGTATGCATTGCTCTGGTGGTAGCACTCTGCGTTGTTATTGCTACTAATACTAGCAGTAAAGCGTCTCCTCGGCTTGAGGAGACGGAAGATTGTGCAACAGTACCACGAAGCCAACAATCGCGGTCACTAAGTGCTTTTGATGACTTGAGTGTGGACGAAATCCTTGCAGTGAGAGACTACATGCTAAAAGAACCATCCCTTAACGTAACCCCGATCGAAAATGCTTCGATTTCTAGTAACTACATCTATCTTATCGAGCTTCAAGTTCCACCGAAAGACGCCGTTCTCGATTACCTCGACAATGGAGGTAAAAGACCAACTAGGAAAGCTAAGGTAATTTTATACAAAGGAGGACAAAATAACCCTGTTGTGGAAGAGTACATCGTGGAACCTGCAGATAAACCAGTAAAACATTCCCAACTAGGACATAGTATTCCCTTCCACAAAAGATTTTTTGATAGCGTCCAGTACGATGTTTTAGAGAATTTTGTCCTGAACTTAACAAGAAAGGCTTACAGACTCCTGAATGAGAGTTACGATGGCTTCACTTATCATAACTGCACCGACCGATGCCTGACTTGGAGTGATTCCCAACCAGGCGCGCTTGAGAGCGGCCAGCACAAGACGTGGATATGGTTTATTCGCCACGTCCAAGGTATGTATGTGCATCCAGTAGGCCTCGAGGTTCTATTCGACTGCCCAGGTACGGACCCGTCGCTGTGGAAAATCGAGATGATTTATTACAATAACAAGACGTTTGGCAGTGTTGAGCAGCTTATGGATGCGTACGATAGGGGCACGATCCAAAAGATCTTCTACCCTATACCAAGTCAAAATGAGGCCCTGTTTTCCTCATATCAACGCAGAGGTGACCCGCAACCGGTCAAACCCACCCGGGGACCACGTCAATTTGAGCCAGATGGTAAACGATACCTTGTTCAAGACCGCCACGTTGAATGGATGGGATGGAGCTTTGATTTCCGTGCTCGATCAACAACTGGAATCCAAATATTTGACATTAAATTTCAAGGAACACGGATCGTTTATGAGCTAAGTCTTCAAGAAGCATCGGCCTTCTATTCTGGCTACTCACCCATGCAAATGTTTACGGAATATCTCGATGCTTCCTGGGGCATGGGATCCAGTGTGTTTGAG
>OCZR010268532.1:4551-16258 GCA_900234385.1 Anemonia viridis | reverse complement strand
CATTTTTCATTTTTTTTATTTCTCGTTCAGTTTTGAAATAAAAATAAATTAAATTAAAAATAAAATCAATTTGAAATGAAATCAAAACAAAATCGATTAAAATAAAAAGAAAGTGCCCTGTCTTAGGCCATTTGCATGATGCCCTCATTTTACTAATACTACCAAAATGCTTCGCGAATTTTCTTTCTTATTCAAATTTGTATTTCCTCATGAGAATAGTAAGACAATGGGTGCTAATGAACTGAACAAAAGAAGGTGTGCAAGGGATTCTGGTAGTGTTAGCAAATAACGCCATAATGCAAACGGCCTATTGAAGCCGATTTTTCTGTTTTCTATTAAAATTAATATTCTACTGCAATATTCTAGGTAATGTTTGGCTGACTTTCGTCATCTTTTGTTGACTTTCGTTATTTATTTTGGAAAAATCAATACTTTATTCTCCAACAGAAAACCTAAAAAATATTATAGATAAACTTATCTTTGCATTTCAGTAGTAATCCTAAATGGCAAATAGCTAAGTTTATTTTATCAAATCTGAAGAAAAAATACCTTTATAGACAACTGATATTTTAAAAACAAATTAGAGGGTTTTAAAATCGATTAAAATTAATATTTTTTCGTGTCACGCAATCTTGTTGTAAAGTGTTGCGCACCGCGTCAAGATAGTTGTTAGAATATAGTTTTCTTAGTGAATAAAAGTACAAGGTATGTGATATAAAATAAATTGGTTTACTAACCTCATAGCGTTCAAATCACACTTCTCCTGGTCGTTTGATATCAACTCGGGAATCAAAGAGAGATGGGATATCTGTGTAGATGCCCACCCGAACTGGAATACAACAATAAACGGCGCGTAGTAGATAAACATGGCAAGATGAGATGGATTATTACAGCCAATACACAAGTTAAAGATGAAGGGAAAAGATACAACCACACAAATAACTCCAACTAGATGCCAAATCTTTCTTCTTCCGTAGCTACAATTTTCGAGTTTGTCGGATTCGATTCCTACTAAAGGTGTAGCAATGGCGTCCGCTACTTGTCCGATCAGAAGCAGAACTCCAGCTTCGATACCCGAGAATTTGACGACTTTCTGGAGGTATACGAGAAGGTAGGTAAACCATGCCGACGCTGTGAGGTCGTTTAGGATGTGACCAACTCCATAACATAGTTTTGTTCGCCATGTGAGCGTTGGTGGTGAAGCCATTCTCTTCTGTGTAACTCTGGTAACAACCCGTCCCGCGCGAGAAAAGTCTTGTCAATCGAAACACGTACTGTTAAGAAGATGAAGAATTTTTCCTTGAAAATAAGCCAAAGGGTTAAAGTTCCAGCCTCGTCGTTAATAAGGAAAACGGTTCTGAAGCACGCCTGAGTTTTACGGTTAAAACTCGAAATTTATTTATTAATGTCACCTACTTATGTAAAAGTTGACTTTTGAATTTATAAGCCAATCAGCTGGCGAAGAAACATGTTCAAGACACAAAGGTGTGTTTATTGAGGTGACCTTAATCCGCTGTGGGAGGGGGAGGGGCGTTAAATGTAGATCCGGAAAAATTAGTTAATTTTATCATTTTCGTGGCTTTTCAAGTCAACTGTAGCTTTTACTGGACTGAAGGAAAAATTATTTTGATCCTTCGAACAAGTGTGAAAAGAAACGAGACTCGACACGAATGTCCAGTGTTTTCATACGCGACAGGGTACTGATCAATCACGACAAGGCGCAGTTCGTGCAATAATTTTTTTCCACTCGGAAACTAATGCTATTCAGTGGCGGATCCAAGATATTTCCTTTTCTTGAACTTTGTCCAATTCTATTTTGTTTAGTCGGTGTTTGACAAAACAATTGTCTTTAATCACCTAATTTACCTAAAAAATCAAACCTTCAAGGGGGTTCCATGGAACCCTTCCACCCCCCTCTGGATCCGCCACTGGTGGCAATGATTCACGCAAAACAAAAGAAATGCGCTTGATTCATTCGCTTGGCACAGGGATGAAAGAACGCTTCACCTTTAATTAGCCACTTCTCACCTACCATTGTTCTTTTCGATCCTTTTGTTCTCTTTTTTTGGTCTGTTTTCTCTCTACACCACTATAAAAAACTCTTTCACATACGGTGATAAACTATCTACCTCGACACATTTGGTTCAAGCATAAACACCGACGCAGTCTAAGCTAGTCTCTAAACTAGTCGTCATCCACCTCGGCTAATGTTTTTCAGTCGTAAGATCACGAAAACTGCTTACCGAGTCGTTTTCTCCATGGAACTTTTGTGTTTGCATTGCTAGATAGAGAAAACCATGCTTGCTTTATCTTTGCCGTATGTTGTAACGTCATTGTTACTGTTGTTGTTGTTGTCGGAGTTCGTTGCGCATCACTTTTTCAAGCAGCTATTAGTATATATTTCTTCCCTTTTCATTTCCAATTCTTTAGAATATTTCCGAGTTTAAGGGTAGTAGTACGTTGAAACCTTAACTCATCCAATGGGCCGTCCCCTTAAAATGACGGGGTTGTAAGTCTTTATAACAATCTCGTTCCCAGAGCCCTTATTTCTTACTGCGCATGCTCGACGAAATAATTAGAGCATGCGCAGTAAGAAATAAGGGATGTGGGTACGAGATTGACTCTTCCATAGTCCCCCACTCGGCTGCTACATTCTCCAAGCCATGGTGGAAGTCTTATTGACAGCTTACTACATACTTTGCGCAGCGCAAATTCTTCATCACATGTACAATTAAAATATAGGAAAGGACAATTTTGTTGGTATAAAAATTTTATTTTCAAAAAAATCAGTTTTCATTTACTTTTTTGTGAATTTTTCTTGTATCCTGTAAAATATTGGTTCATATTTGATTTGTCATGATTCAATTCTTGGTACTTTTTGTATATCATTATTTCTCCAAGAATTTACATATGTACACTGAAATATAAATTTACAATTTACACAATAAATACCGTAAAATATCGTGCAATTATGTAAAAAATAGAATTTTGAATAACTTTGGCATATTTTTATACAAATTTTGCTATGCAATTTCGTAAATCTAACTAAATTCTCTAGCCAAAGAATTCCTCACTCTTGAATTATATTTTACAATCTTAGAATTCTAGACATTTTGAAATTTTCCAAATTCATATTCATATTATAAAAAAGCTAAATATTCAAGATGGCGAGGTTACTATGGGAACGCCATGACGTCATCAGCTGGTTGTTTCATTGGCTAAAAATGGTCACGTGTTGAGGTTATGCGACGGCATGGTTTTCGTGTAACTGCTGGGAGAGAAAAGGGATTCGAATGAGTTTAATTAATATTACTGATTATTATTATATTATTTATTTTATTGATTAGGTGATGATACAAGAAGATACCCCCTCCCCAGAGACCTGTTGAAATGCCCGATAATGGGTTTCTAGTGACTACTTCTATACACAAATGCGTTGTTCAGCGTTCGTGAAAACAGACTACATTCATTTCTGGCTATTATATTTGTTTGAGTCCAAAATCCCAGGTTTTTGCTTCCAGAGGTGGTGAAAACCCACAACCCCACTCCCCCAAAGTCAGATGAAAATTGTTTTGATCTTGTGCTTTACTGCGATTTTCATAATTACGCGGACACCGAAGATACGAGTTGCCCGTTGGAATTTGGTTTTACACTGCCACCAGTCAAAAATATAAAAGATACCGACTGATTATGATTGATTGACGGCAGCGAAAACGCCGTTTTGCACGTTGATATTTAAACTTCCCTGTTCGCGTAATTATAAAAATCGCAGTAAATATTATGGACAACAAACTGTAGATTCATACCTTTAGTCTTAGAGTATTCGGTGCCTCTCTTGCTCTTTGAACTTTTGTCGCCCTAAAACCAGAATAATGGAATTTAGCATTAGAGTGAATAATTTGGTTTTTCGATTCTGTTCCCCTCTGTACTCTCCTCCTCCTACCCCTATAATCTTTTACCTGGCAATGCCCACTATTTAGTAAAAGGGTTCCCCCGCACTTCCTCGCCCTTCCAAAAATCCTCATCCTTGCCTCCCCCTTCTGCCTTCTCTGATCCCGGCAACGCAGGTCACTCAATAAAGGGTACAACACTTCACGTTCTTCCACCTCTCTCCCCCAAACAAAATACCGATCCACGTTCTCTTCTATCCTTACCTTGCAGGATTGGTTAAGGGATTGGTAGGTCTCCGTGTCCTTGTCCCGGCATCCCCGGGTACCCCATTACCGTCGGGTCTCTGAACAACAGGCGCGGGTCCCGATATCACAGACAGTCCTACAGACGGTGGTTGATGAGCGACTTTAACCACGTTAGGGAACGGGTGAACCGTACAAGCGTACTGTTGACTAATGTTGTATGGAGAATTAATCCCTGCTGGGCTACCTGTGTTACTCCCAGTACTCGTCGCTATGGCAATCCGCGGGTTCGCTCGTGCTGCATTAGGCGGCGTCTCATTCGGAGGTTTGGCTGCAGAGGCGCTGAACGTCCTTCTTTTCTGGCCTGAATTTGGGTGGCTATCGTTTCGAACCTCGTACATCTGATTATACCCAGTAAGTTTTGATTCCTCTAGGTTCACATTTGACCGCCATTCAGTACCATCCACTACACTACTGGATGACTTTATCATAGGTTTCCTGGGAACGAGTCGATGTTTGGGTAAACCAAGAGGTGAGAAGCTACTCCCAGCAGAACCCCCGCCGACATAAAAAGATCCCAGGGATCTCCGGTCGCCCCGGGTCGCCGGATGTTGCTGGGGATGTGGGTTTAGATTGACATTGGCGGACAACGGTAGAGCTTGATACGGTAACATCCGGTTATACGAGTTTGTGTTGGAATACACCGAGGCAGCGCCTGCAGAAGAGAGTGCAGTTGAAGCTTGGAGATTTGAAATGACTCTGTCAGCTAGAAATGTTCCTTTCGTAGTGTCGTCTCTAAAACTCTACAGAAAAAAGAAACTATACCTTTAATTGTGAACGGATGTTCAATGTATGGAGTCGAGCTCGTTTACGCGGGCGTGGTTTCATTTGAAACCACGTTATTCTACTCACTCAACGCTTTATATTTACAGGACATGAAACTGATATCAGGTAATGAAAGTGTCATGTTTTGAAAACGCTTTCTGAGACTCTTGCTTCATACCGTGCTCGTGCAAACGCTCTGTAATCGTAATATTTTCAACCCGGTTTCATGCACATAAATTCTACTTAACTAACTGTACCTTATCGTGAAGATGGCAGTTCTTCTGAGGTCCACCGGTACCTGGCGTACAGTGAAGAAGTTTGTAAACAAACTCCACTACGCCGAGGCCTCGTATGAGGTTGTCTCGTTGCAACAGTGCTGTTATTCGCTCTAGTTCCTCTTCTTCGATAATTTCCATGGGTTTAGTGGTATCAAGTGATGTAGTTGGGTAACTGGACTTTGGGAACTCCTACGTATAGCAACGCAAGAGTAAAAGTTAGTGGAGAATGGGTGAAAAATGAATGAAAAATAGAAATGATTTGAGAACGTTTAACGATCACACGCCGTTTCCATGACATTCCATAGGCATGCGCAGTTGAAAGTTTTGTGTTTTCCAACAGCGTCATGTAAACATAAAAAAAAGTTACTGAGCAAAAAGTAGAAAGGAAAAAAACGAAACAATGTCAACAAGAAATAAAAGAAAAAAGAAATGAATGGAAGATGAAAGGAATAGAAGGAAGGAAGAATTTGAACAAACTTAAAACGGGAAAAAGTAAGAAAAAGATGGGAAGAGAAAGAAAGTTGAAATGAAAGAACGAACGAATGCATTACCTGATTGGGTTTGGTTCTATTGAGGTGATTTTTATTAAATACCCTTCTTGTAGATCGTCCTCCATGAGGGCTCTCTGGCCTCACGCCATCCCTTTTAGGTGTTTTTTTGTTTTGCTTTGCAATGTCAAGCTCGTATTTAGCCGCGATCTGCTCGCGTTGTACTCTAAACGAAAAAAAAAATCGATGGAGTAAACAAATCTGTCTCAGATCAACCATTTCCCAATAGATGTAAAATGGACGTATACAATATCCATAGATCAGTTTCTGCTCACAAACCTTGCACATTCTGTTCTGGCTTTCGAAGCTGCAGTTTCTTGGAATAACGAACAACTGTTTTCGAAGAATTTTTCATACGTTTCTTCGTTGCCTTGCGGGTAAATTCGTCTAAAAGATTATCAAACAAGTTTCAAAGAAATGTTTTATTTATTATAATTGATTACTAAACCAACAGCAATCTTAAATGATAAAAAGCTATAAAAATAAAATACCATATTTACCGGTATTTCCCTAGGTTTTTATCCTCGTATTTAGTTATCCATTCATTGTACTGTGTCTGAGAATCGACGCTCTCTTCTCGTCTTTAGTTTAAAAACAAATTACAGTAAACTAAAAATCAGTATAAAATTCAACATAAAAGAATTTGACATTTTTAAAATGTAAATCTTTAACGCTTTTCTTACTTAATTTCTTTTGGTTTCTGTTTTTGTAGAAGTCTGTCGCGAACTCGTCTTTTGTCCTCTTCAATGATTTTACGTCTATCACAGGCACCGAAGTTCAAAAGATTCAAGGCATCCATCATCAGACCTTCCTTGATTTCTTTGTCCAGGGGTGAGTCGGTTGTGAAACTCGGCGAATGGTTTACCTAGAAGTGATTTCAGACATATCAAAATATATTTCTACTAATTCCCACTCTCTCTTCAACAATGAAAAAATTTTTGAGGGCGGGGTGAAACTCGCAGTGCAACAAAGTTTACGATATCTTGGACGCCTTCACTGTTGCTCGGGTTACCACATCTTCAGACGGCAAAACATCGTTGCAAATTGTCTCATGTAACATCGTCTTATATCATCGTCAAATGACGAATTTGCGCGTTTAAACCTCATCCCGTTACATATCAAAAATGGCTGAGAAGAACCTTACCTCGATAACCCATGGTTTTAGTTTCTTGTCTAATAAAACATCAAAACCCAGAATCTCAAAACAGGCACTGCCTTTGTTGTGATTGGGGAAACAGGTTCTGTAGTTGTGTTTTAAGATTGGATGAGCTGTGATCAGTGTTTTAATGATAACATCCTAAAAAAGAAATGATGGAAAAAATCAGTATTTCTCCATTCACTACTGAAGAAATAGAAAATGAGCGCACGTACTGAGTGCAGTTATAAACCACGCTGGGATTGGCAGAACACGAGAGAAGTGTTAGGAAAAGCACGACCAAAGTGGAGTGCTTCTCAACACTTCTCGAGTGTTTCTGCCAATTCCCAAGTGCTGTATAACTGAACACAGCACAGCAAGCGCGGTTTCCATTTCTTTTATAAAATACAAAAAGATCCTGTCAAATTGCAAACATGTGTGCTGTGTGCTCTCATAATGCACACGCATGTTATCAGTTTTGGTCAATCTTAGTTATTTTATAATTGCTCTTAATGGATGCCACATTAATAGACGTTTTTTCTGAAACTTTTGTTAAAGCTGTTAACGCTAGAATATGTTAACGAGACCCTAGCCTTCAGAGTGAACTTTATAATATTATTTATTTACCTCAATACGTTCCCAAATTTCTCTCACATCGTAACCATTGTCTTCAAACCATTTGTCAACTGTTGTTAATCTCCTGTGAATGAAGATTGGTTAAACATTTGACTTCTATTTTAGGTTTTTATTTAGCCCATGAAACAGTTTTGACAGTGTCAAATGCGCGCAGTAATGCGAGCAACATGCAACTTATTGCACAATTGTGTTACATTGCAAGCTGCCGATCGATTGAATGGTGCTCGTATTACCACACTCCGCATGAAACAATTTTTTTCAAGAGCCAAGTAAAAGAACTATTCTTGTTATTTGTCATTATCTTGACTAATGGATTATTTACCTTTTGCTTCCAGTTTCTTCATCTCTAACAAAGTCTTTACTGTGTTTATTGATGGCATAATTTGTAAGATGCATACAAATGTCATCCTAAATAACAATAACATACATTATATGAAAGAAAATTGCATTTAACAAATCAAATTGACTTTTCCATGGTCTGTACTCTTATCGAACATAGCAATGACGTCAGATATGATCCAAACTCAAGTGGAACCACAAGCACAGTGAGTGGTTTCACTAAAAAGTTTGGATCATTTCTGGCATCATTTCTTTGTTAGATAAGAGTACAGACCATGGAAAAGTCACTTCGATTTGTTTTTTACCATAACAAAGACCAAAAACATTATAAAATATCCCTGAAAATGTTTAAAAGATCAGACCTTTTAAGCGTGCGCTGTTTGTACGCGCGAGAGTGCGAGCTTATACATCATTTTCATGCCTCCGTCGTCTTATCAAACATGGCTTTCCGACAATCAGCGCGCAAGAAATTTACAAGTTATGGTAAAAAGGTACATTAATAATATATTGATGTCAGGGTTTGATCTGTAAGTTAGCCATCCCCTGACTTAGACCAACCCAGAGGTTGTTGCAGGGTTTGATCTGTGAGTTAGCCATGCCCCAACTTAGATCAGCCCAGGAGTTGTTGCAGGTTATTGATAATTGATTTCCCTGAAGGAAACTTTGCACTAAATTGTCTACCAGTCCTGCCAAACAGCTGCTTGATTACAAAGTTTACATACCAGGTTACTATTCTGTGGTTCAGTGTATTGCACAGTAGCAAATCGGCCCAAACCATCTTCATATACAAATATCCGCAGTGGGTCACAAGATGTAACCAACACATAAATTCTAAGGTCAAATTTGAATCCATCTATGAGAAAAGGCTTGGAGATGTATTGTTGACAAACAAGGTGTTCTCCTGGTTTGATGTCCTGGAAATAAGAAGGAAAATTATTAGAAAAGGTTTGAAAAAACAGGGTTTAGATTGTCCAGGGTAAAACTGTAGTTACAGAAGTCCAAGCAGGATGCAAGCCACTCTGCAGATAACATAAAGACAAAAAATAACATTATGCAGATGAAAAAAGTTGCCCATTTGTGTTTTGTTGTGCTTCCTAAATAATTGATATATCAAAACAGTCTTGATCTTTTTTTTAACCCATCCCATCCCTGCTACTTGTCTATCTAAGTTGAGAAATCATTAGATAATAACATTTCCTGACTTTTACGTTTGGGTAGCAAAAATGTCAGCCTTTACCTTTGGGTTTTTAGTAATAACAATTCCTTTGCCTTGGCTTCCACTTTCTGGCTTTGTTATAAAAGTTTTGTTCTTTTTCTGTCTACAATAGGCTTGGAATTCACCATAGCTGTGGAATAAAAAAGGAAATGATACCAAGAGTCAATTATGAACACCAAAAAATCAAAAATTATGTTTTAGATATTACTGCAATTCTCAATTTTTTTTCCTGCAAACTCGGAAATGTGAACAGCTTCTGGTGGTTGTTTTACTGCTGTCAATCAAGACTAATCAGTCTGTGAGTACCTTTTATATCTTAGGCTGGTGGCAGTGAAACAAATTCAAGTTAGGAAACTTGCAACTACCCACTGAGTTCACAGAATATTGAGAATCACAGTAATTTACTGAGAAAAGACAGCTGCAAATGGAGGATGAAGCTTAGCAGTAAATGATTTATTTAGAAAAAAAATGGCAAATACATATGTGTTTAAGACTATGATGTTTCCACCTTATTGTTGAATGCATACCAACCATGAGTATGCAAAATAAGATTATTGAAATTAAGCCAAAGGAGTTACTGTAAGCCAACCAGATGGCATTCTTAAACAAATCTCATCAAATGGGATGACAAGTTTGTACACCAAAAGCGTTTGACATCTCTGAAGCATGCAGTGGAGTAAATTGGTTGAATCAAACAAGATTTCAGAGCAACTTACTCGGCAGGGAGACACCACGTCCTTGGGAAAACTGCATAATCTTTAGGGAATTGTTTCCATAGTCTGTTCATGTTCCTTGCTAATAAATCTTTTCTACAAATTTCACTCATTCCAGGAAAATGATTGATTTTCTGAAATTAGAAAAAAATGTAAAGAAAGAACAAAAATTAAACCTATTTTTCTTCGGCTTACAAGTTGTCAAAAACAAAAGCATTACTCCCTAAGCTTTGATAAGTTTGAGTCAAAGTTTTGACAATATAATCCATGAATGTTAATGAAGTTAATCCATAAAACCTGATAAATGTTTAACATACCAAATCTTATATGCAGCAAGTAAGAAAGTCACATATTTTGGAGTCTCACTATTTTGTACAAATTCTCATACCTTGGGTATTATAATGTACTAAAAGATCGAAAGCTGTAGTACTTTAGTTTATATTAATCCCCAAAAAAAACTTGTAAAGAATTTTTATGCATAAGAAAACTGTTAAACTGTTATTGACTTTGAAAGGTGTGTGCAGGCATCATTTATCCCAACTTATTTACTTTTTTGGGGATTTATTTTTGATTCCAAAAACGTTCCATTC
Source organism: Anemonia viridis (assembly GCA_900234385.1). Classification (NCBI taxonomy): domain Eukaryota; kingdom Metazoa; phylum Cnidaria; class Anthozoa; order Actiniaria; family Actiniidae; genus Anemonia; species Anemonia viridis. The sequence goes on along the minus strand of OCZR010268532.1, from coordinate 5,845 downwards.
TTCTTTTGGAACGATGGGAAATCTTAAAGAATGAGGAATATTATAGTTTAGGATGAAGGGAAACCCTTAAGATAAGATAGGAATCTATCTAGAGTATTTTAGCAAAACATTCCGCTATGTCAACTTACTTGATATCTTTTCATTTCCATACATCGTTCTAAAGCTACTGAGCAATCAGTCCAAAACAACGACCAATCGTCTTCCTCTCCGACATCTTTCATTCCAAATCTCTTCGTTACACGACGGACTAATGATAAAGCAACACAGAATGATAAGATTTGAGGGATAATAAGAACAATATTTAAAGTTGACAAACTTTCCAGTGGACTATTGTCTCTGGGGATATATTTGAATCAACACTCACCACTATCGTATTTACAGTTGGTAAGACAGACGCTCAGCCATCTAAAAATACACACCAAAAAAACAGAAAAAACAGTTATTTATGAATCCCTTAGATACTAAATATAACAAAGTGAAGTTCTCGTACCTTTTCTTCTTCTTTTTCGGCTTTATTTTCTTCAAAGAAGTTGGTGTTTCTGCTACTTGTTCAGCAACACGCGTCCTCAATCCACTCAAATTGTCTCCTGTGCTTTCTCCTTCGCAATCACTCTCTCCAGCCTCGCTCAGCTCACCTTCACTACCGCTCATTTCTCCTAGAAGTTCCTTTATGGTCATGGTGAATGATTTTGAGAGATCGGGTCGATTTTTGGGGTAATTTTGAAGCACATTTAGAGAGTCATTTCGAAGCATTGATCGTTTGTTATGTCTCTATTGTACACGTTGAAGGCTAGCAACCGTGAACAAGCCGCTGATTGGTTGGTTGGTTGTCATGGTGTTGTGTTACAGCTGAGCCCGCGATTCGGTAATTCTAATTAAAACACAGGAGGCCCAGTCCAACAAGAAAACTGTCAACATTACCGGTACATTATTTGTTCAGATTTTTATTAGAATTTACTAAAAAAATGATTTTTTTTTGAATTAACCACATTGTAATAATAAAATCGCAAAAAAATCAATTTTAGACTATGTTGTATTTCTCCCATGATCCTATCCTTTCTTTCTTTCTACCTTTCTATTTCATTTGTTCATTTATTCTTATTTTGCTTGTTAGTTTGTTTGATAAAGAAGATCAGAAAAGGTGACAATGTAAAAAAATCAGAAATGGGAATCCCAAGCACTGTTGTAGTGAATTCTAGCATAGACCATTTCACAGATCCCGTTGCTCAACCTCAGCCTCGTCAGCGTGTAATTATTCTTTAGAATTTGACTACAGTCCGCTGTAATGAAAGGA
>OCZR010268513.1:0-10865 GCA_900234385.1 Anemonia viridis | reverse complement strand
ATATTGGTTGGAGTTGGATGACTTCTGTTTAAGCACTATCTGTAATTGATGAATTGATGAACAGAGTTATCTTTCGTCATCTTATAATTTAGACTTGATTGTTGGATTTGGTTGTATGCTACTTTGTGTATGGTACAAACAAATGCCCACTGATAGAGGTGTGTCATAGAAGCTCATTGGGAGGTTGGGGTGGGATGTGTGGGTGGCTTCACAGAGCTGAGAGGAAGCAGCAGTTATAGTAATTTGTCACAGGTTGTGAATGATTTCCAATCCACTCCCACTCTCTCCCCTAAACCAGAGAAGTGAGAAAACAACCTTTTTTGCAAGGGAGACAACAACACATCAAACAAACTAATTTTGCATTAGCATGAATGGCAAAATGTTTGCAAGTATGCCATCCTTGCCACCCAATATCTCGAAGCCATTGTGAGTTTTGGTCCCAAAGCATCCCCAGGCCAGGGAGGGACTGGGAATGATATGGTTCTTATTGATCCAGTTTTTCAAATTCCTCCATGACTTTTAGCTTTCAGATGGATGTTATTTCTGGTACAATGTAAAGATCAAGTTGGCGAGCTTATCCCAAAATAACAGCTACATAACACAGGTAGCCCAATCACTACAATATTAATGCCTAAGCAAACCAGCACCACACACAATACTAACCTTTTTGGGCTTTTTAAACACAGGAGTCATATCCTTAAACAAGTCATCTGTTTCCAAGCTTGCTTTGTTCTCAGCTAGTTGACTTGAGGGGGGAGGAGTGGATGGTTCTATTTTGATACTAAATTGATCATCATTACCCCATTCTGACCAATCAGCGTCTTGATTAATCTAAACGGATTTTTGAAGATTTAAATGGTAAGCTTACATAATTCACTGAAATTTTTTTGTGAGATAGATATCTATAACATGGCAATCATTAAACACTGATTCTTGATAAAATTTGAAATAAAACCCAACTCAAGCTAACATAGTTAATAAATTATCCTAAAATAAACGTTACGATGCAAGAAAAGATTACTGGACTTGATAAAAATATAAAGGTGTCTTTGATACCGACAACCTTTAATATTTCCCCCTCATTGCTTCAAATAACTCTTTCTCCCCACAAAATATCAAGAAAATATCTTTCATATTAGATATACTACAGATAATTCTAATAATATTGAAGAACATAGATATAATTATTTGTTTTTATACCTGGTTTTGTTGTGAGTCATTTGTTGCTGTACTGATTGGCAGAGGATTCGATGGCTCGCTGTCTTTTCGTCGTCTTCCTCGACAAAAGATCTTTTTAATAATACCAAATATAAAAGAAAAACACGAAAGGATCCTGGAGAAAGTTAACCAGATGGTTCTCATCTTGAACTAGTGAGATCTAGTGTTGTATTAGCTGAACAACAACCATGAGGTGATTCATCTATTGATCGCCGCCATCTTGGTTTACACGGAACAAGACACAGGGAGCCCGTAAAAAGTGCGAGGGGCTTGGGATTCCTGTGGTATCCACAGGGAGCCCAATTTAGATAAGAATCACTCGTTATGACACAGGCAGCCCAAGCAGTGTTCTTGAGGCCTAAACAAAATATTTTTAAAAATATGTCGAATTGTAAAAACTTCTTGCAATAAGCTTTTCCTTGTGGAAACTAACCGATATATGAAGGTTTTATCACCTTCCGAGGTCGTTTGGGGTATTTTCAGCAGTGTGAGTCCTCCCCGTACGCATATTTTTAAAAATATTTTATTTAGGCCTCAAGAACACTGCTTGGGCTGCCTGTGGTTATGAATATTGAAATAAAAATTATTATAGGATAAAAGCTGCAAATTCGACTTTAAAATTGTGTTGTCGATCCGGTCAATCCCGGAGTCCAATAGTCCAGCTATGGACGGTTCCTGATCTTCCAAAAGAGAAAAAATCTCAAAATTCACGAGTTGAGAGACATAAATTAAATTTTGAAGGTTGGACATGTTTTTGCTTTACATACAGATTATGTTTACTCCTAAAAAACTGAAAATTCAAAAAAAGAAAAAAAAAATTGGTTAAAGATCCAATCAACAGAAGTGTCAGTAGTCCATATATCCATTCTATACACAATCTTGGATTTTCAAACAAGCACACAGGATTATTACAGGGGAGTTTCCGACAGTAAGTTACGGACTTACTTACAACGCAGCGCAATGAAATTACGGCTTTTACAAGCTAGTGGCCACAAAAAGGAGTAAATCACTACTGATATTGGTTATAGAGTATTGGACTTGTAAAAAGTATCAGCTTTGGTGCTGTTTATTCGAGCAGGGAATCATTATCAATCACGTGCGCCCTTAATAGAGTATCGATCTCTACTCAGCCCACAGACAGCGAGTCTAACGATCTATGGTGTGACGTCTTGGAGCACGCACGTACCAGATAGTTTCCGGAGAAACTTGTGTTAATACTGTATGTACGTGCTTCATTAGCCATCTTAATATAGTCTAATGGGCGAGATTTTCAATTAGAGTTTTATTTCTAAATTAGAGTTATTCTCGATAGTGTTCTGCAGTACCTCCTACTGATACTTGGGGGCGTGAGATGTGTTTTTGTGCGTAGTGGGAAGGGATTTGGGTTGAGGAAAGCTTGCAATCCAAGCCTGGATTCAGTTTCATATACATGACGTCATAGCCGAGATCTTGACTGGTCAAACACAACTATGCATGTGTCATTTGTTTTTCTGGTCTCCTGGAAAAGATTGAAAATCATCAGTCCCAGCAATAATGTACCCATGGAACCTACCCTAGCTACATCCGATTCTAAAATCAACTAGACGCTTAACGGGCGTTCACTCGGGCTACCTAGTGAGGATGATGCAATATACGTCATGTGAAATCGTGACATGACTATAGATAGATAGACTGATAGATAGAAAACAAAAAACCTAGACTCGGCCTACCTTGTAGATAGCCCGAGTAATCAGTCAACTTTTTTTTTATTTTTTGACTTTATGATATCGACTTCATTATACAACAAAGTCGCAAAGTCAAGAAATCATTGAGTGAAGTCCATAAATCGTAGCACGATATTTAGCAGGTGTCCTATAGAGGGGAACAAACATTTATATCATAAAGCATACATGCATAATTCATAACTACAATTATGTATTTTACAACGGAAACATTCCTTGACAGTTTTTCAAACAGAATTTGAAGACGGCTAAACGGCGGGTTCAGCTCTGCACACGCGAGTTACTTGACTTAACTTGGCCGACCCATTAAGAACGGGATGGAGTTGCGGATTTCCTTTCGCCGGCGTTGCAGTATTTTCATCACACGCTTATGCGGAAGATGTTTTGGTCGATCAGTCAAGTGTGGGATAAACTGATTAAATAAAGATTACTTTCTGCTCTTACGGTACGTGGGCGTTGTCGTTTCCTGCCCACGGATGATGAGCGAGGTACTAAATGGGGCAATTATCCTTCACAAGGTCATGTCAGGTGCTTTCGCGGAATAATCATCATGCAGCTGAAGCGGCTCTTATATGCGACAATAATGGCTTAAAAAATACAGATTTATCCGCGCCCTCCCCTCCCCTCCCCCAAAACCGTCCAGGTTTACTTAAACGGAGTTTCACTATTTTTTCAGTGCACGGTATTTTTAGAATACTTTCATTTTGGAATCTAAATCAGACAGAAGAACCTATATAGATTGCTCAACTCAACACCGACTAACAGCAACAAAGATCAATCCAATCCTGCAAGTGAAAACACTGATTAACTATCACTGAAATTTTTTAATGCAACTTTCTCTTGGCTTTGGTCCGATGAGGTTTTTCGACGAATTGATCACACATGTCCGTCAATCAAATGAAGCAGATGTTTACAATTATTAAACACGAATAAAAAAAAGTTAATGAGGATTTGAGTCAATAAAGTCGCTTGACTTAAAACTGTTAAAAGCTTGGATTGACATTAGCGAGAACTTGTATTTTCTTTTCGCCCTGACTCAATCACAGAATAATATTGTATGAATATCAAACATTTAACTACCAAAATAAAAACCACGGGAAATAATACTTTACTTTCGATTCCTCAGTTTATTTATACAAAATTCAATCTATTTTTGTCCATCAAAGCGCTGTTTCGTGTGGCTTACCCAGTGTATTTTTGGGAGACTTGGTCGAAAGTTTGGACAGATTTAGCTCAGATGCCATTTCTCGGAAAGCGTTTCGATAGTTCGAACTCTGAAAGACGTACACAATAGGATTTGTAGCACAAGGGATATATAATAAAAGAAAAGAAACTTCGCTAAGTAAAAGGTTAAAAACAACAAGGTTTAGAACTCGAACGATGGCAAATATGCCATAACAAATAGCAAAAATAATCGTCACTACAACCAGAGTGCAAATAACCTTTCTCTTCGACTTGTAATCGACTCTTTTGTCCGAATCCTTGACGTTTCTTTTTTGTCGTCTGTTGAGTTCCTTGATAATACTCAAGTAACAATACGATATAAGTGAAAGTGGGATGCAAAATAAAAAGATAAATAAAAAAACATAGTACATAAGATATTGTTTTCCTGTCCAATCTAGTTCGCATACTTGATGTTCAGTATCATAATACGAGTAGATAAAAATAGGAAGCGAGCAGATAAGAGCTACAATCCAGATGGGAATAACGACGAAGATGACATTGTTTTTCCTGAGACGACGTCGGCGGTTGAACGGTTTCACCAGCGCGTGATATCTTTCCAAGGCAATAATTGTCATTAGTAGTATAGATACACTCAATGTTAGTACCACAAGACTACCAATAGATAAAAACCTACATAAATGCGATCCAAGAATGTCATTTGGGTAGTATTCTGTTCGTGAAAGAACCTCAATTGGCACACTCCAAAGTATTGTCAATAAATCAGCCAAGCTCAGATTCGCCAGAAGAATATTCGTTGTTGACTGCATTGAGCGTTTTTTCTTGACTACCATGATCACCAAAATGTTTCCTACGACACCAATTATGGTTATTACACCATATAGTACCGGATATACGATGTTTATAAGCACAGCGAGTCTCTCTTCCACCTCTGGCAAAGAGGAGAGGTTGCCGTTAGAGGTAACGTTTCTACCCATTTGAATGCTTTCTCGGCCAATGTTCAAGGATATTTCTAACTCGCTTACAAAGGAATTGTAGTTAGGGTCTTGAAAATCCAGCGAGAAACCTCCCTTCTTGTTGTCACATGTGAAATGATTTAATTATATACTGAGACTGGACCGTTAGCAGATTTGTCTTCTGTCTTTGCTCGGCTGGTTTTTCGAGAGAGCTTGTCAGCTTCTTTTGTTCCACGTTATTTGTCTTGTTCTTACGACGAAACAGAAAGCGATTCAAAAGGAACAATAAACATGCCACCGAAAGCAGTTTGCCAAAACAGTAATATAAAGAGGCTTACCAAATACCTCTTACTTCTTGTGGTAGTTCTACCACATAATCCTTGTCTATTATATTCTTATTCCGGTTCCAAAACAAACACTTCAGAAATCTGACACTCAGTTATGTTTGCAATAAGCTGGCCACAAACCAATCACGGCACAGAAAAAGAATTGCTCACCAACATTTGGTTGTTCATATTTCAGTACAATAAACCGAAAGACAGTGCTAGATCTCATTACCCTGGAAACCACCCGGAAATAATTTATAGTCATATATCAAATATCAAATCTTTAACTATAATATGTTCGTATTTAATCACCGAAAGCTGGCAAATCGCATAAAAATATTGTATGAAAGAAATTTTTTCAAATGAAATATTTTAAGCCCTGGTTGAAATGTCGAGTTTTTCATGAACCGAACCGCATTGAAAACAATGGATAACAAGGCGGTCTTCTTAGATGTTATTGGGTTCGGCTCAGAAAACAAGTGCAGTGTTTGACATGCGAACCGGGCCTTGTACATCCAAAGTAGTAATCTATAATCAACTTCACTGGGACTACGTTTATTGCTATAGATAAAGTCTTAATCCTTCTTATAAATGCGAAAGGCTTTTATTCCCATACCATTTAAGAGAAAAGATCATCTTACAACATTAGGTTAGCCGAGAGTGTTTATTTGTTAAGTGAATGACTCAGTGAAGTGAAAGATGGTGCGTCAGATGTAAGAGCCGCTGCTCGGTATAATGACTTGCCTTGACATTTACTACGAGTCCATTTTTCTCTTCAATCATTAATAATCAGTTGTTTTTTTTAATCCAATAGCTCGTCAAGGAAACTGAAGAAGATACGTGCTCTAGAAAGAAAACACATTTTAAATAGTGTTATACCTTTTTATAGCTTGCAATGTTTATTTGCCTCAGTTTAATAATCCTGAGCTTCCGCGATATTTCAATTAAATCCTTGGATGGCGTTTTCAAAACACCTCCCTGACACACAAATGATTTCCTGTCACTTGAGTGGCTTTCCCAACACTTTGATGGTTTCCAGCACTTTTATGGCTTCAAAACACCCTGTTTTTCCTCCCAACACTTTGGCGGTTTTGGAGCACTATTAGGCCTCCTTTGATGGTTTTCCAACACTTTAATGGCTTTTCTATTACTTTTATAGTTTCCTGCACATTTTTATGGCTGCCTCACACTTCATAACGAATAGTCATAATTTTACAACTACCCTGAGATAGATGGCTTTCCTCGACATTTTCATAGCTTCCTCGACTCGACCTTTCAAGTAAAGAACCGTTGTCAGTAATATTCAAATTTGACAAGGAAATTATAACGTAAGATTAACCTGCTTTTAATCCCGAATGACTTAGTGCAAAATATTGAAAAACGAATAGCCATGATTTGAATTGAACAGGTGTTTAGTTAACATTATCTGACCATGCAATTAAACCGGAAATTAAAATAGCTTTTTACTCAGTTTTGTTATACGTTACTACAGTAGTACACGATAATGTGGCGCCTTTGTCGCCATGATGCGATAAAATGATGGTGCTCACCACAGGGTCCTAATATCAGGATGAGTGTTGTGTCAGACTTGTTGATAGCTGTAATGTGAAATGGAATAAATGAACACACTGCTTCAGAAGTCCATGTAAAGAAAGAAAAGCCCGAAATAAAAATAAAAATATAAAAGGAAAGAAATCAAGAAAGAAACGAACGAATGAAAGGACAAATAAACGAACAGATGGACGGACGAACGAACGAATAAAGGAACAAAAGGATGGAAGGAGGGAAGGAAGGAAGGAAGGAAGGAAGGAAGGAAGGAACAGCTCGCATGAGTAGTTTTTTTATGCTATTATCATTCCATCTATTTATTGGTTTACTGAACTTGAAATTAAAACCTGACATTTTTCAGATTTAACACAAAATAATCTTTGCTACCTTTTAGGCTTTGCAACCACGTGTATTGCATGCGTTATCTATTAATATAAATTAAACAATTATATTGATCTCAGATCAGTGCCGTGCCGTGCCGTGCCGTGCCGTGGCCAAAAACTCGGGAAACAAGAGAGGTCGACTTGGGGCAAGTGTACCTTGCCTCATGTCACTGTTAATATTATCATATTCACTAATTTCTATTCATTCTTTACATATTTTTCAGTCTCTAGTGTATATCGCTTCATTAAATTCTACTGTCCTTTTGACATCCAGCTGAATTGAGACGTTCCAAAAGCAATCATGGTTTAACTATTTTGTTCAGTATTTTCTGAGCAAGGACATCATGTCATATGCCCACCAAAATACTATGTCGAATCCTTTACTGTTTAGTTAACATCGGGTTCGTTCTGAAGAAAGAAACTACAAGACGAAGATCAAGACTGTTGCCATAGTGATACTTCTCGCGAATTGCCTTACACTACCTGCTGCGCATGCTCAAAAGTTCTCTTTGTTGTACAGGAATTTGACTCCAGTGCTGATGTCACTGTGTGTATTGGCCATCTTATGCAGCGTGTGGGATAAGCCAGCAGGACCACAGAAAAATACCCCCACCTTCGTCCTAGGATGAACGTAAAAAAATATTACTTTGATACCAAAACTATCATCACCATCACTCTCAGCAGAACCACCACGATCAACAACAACATCAACACCATCATGAAATACGAACAACATCATCGTCATTGTCGTGGTAATCACCATCATCATGATCAAATTCCACAGTCCCCACTTCTCGCCTCTGATCTATTTTGCGTCGAAAGTTCAAAACAGAGAATATCGCCCGCGTCACAAAGGTGTCACCTTCATGGTCGATATCGATAAGGCTTTATATGATCTCGTTAACAAAAATCCCGAGCTATGAAAAGTTGTCAATGACTAGATACATGTAATGGTACGAGTACGTACTTTGGGTGTTTGTTGGCCACGCCCTCAAATATTTTGTTCCATTCTGGTCGACCATAACGTGTCTTTTGTTTGAGATGAGTAATAGGGTCCACTGCCTCGTCTTCACGAAGATACAGATCACGTGCCTGTAAAAACATCAAGGTAATATGGGATAGCAAAGTGGTCTTTGACAAACATATAGACTATTAATAGCATTTACCATTTTGGACCTCGTCATGCAAACATGGCATTATGGGTTAGTAAAGGGGTCTTGACAAACACATTGATCATAATATTTCCCATTCGGCTACCTCTATGTATACACTTTACAAGGCATTATGGGGTAGCACAGGGGCCTTTTACGAACAGATTGTTTATCATGTGTTTGCTTTGTGTCAATATGCGTTACAAGCCTCAAGGCATTATGGGATAGATAGGGATATTTTACCACTATTGAATACTTTGATATTTACCATGTTGGGTCCCCATCCTCTGGTTAAGAAGATATTGTACTCCAAGAAATCTGCGTTGTTGCATTCGATCATCTAAATAAAGAAGCAAAACCATTATGATATCATTCTCAATTTTTGTCACACAACAAAAAAATTATTTAATAATATCACAGCTCGCATTATGTAAAGGGCTTTTAAGGGTTGTGTGTGGAGTTATTGCGGAATATCTAGCCTCTAGAAGTATTGACAATAAGAGCAGAGAGTATAGTCAAGGCACGAAAATACGAGCAAATAAATAATCACTCAACATTGTTGCGTTGAATGCTGCCCGTATTACCTTCTCGCGTGCAACACATTTTCATGTCTATAGTTTCTACATCTGCAACAAATTCGCGCAGCAACATTTGCTGTTGTATGGAGTAGTAATACGAGCTACATTCACAATGCAACGTGCAACGCAACAATGTTGGCGACAAAAGCTGCACGATTTTGTAGCTCGTATTACTGCATCTTAATTTTAAATCTAATGTCTTTGCAGTTAACAGTCATTCCTTTGAAATTAGCCTGGATCTGTTAGTCATTCTCGTACTTGATACTAAATAGAAAGAACGGATTGCACGCTGAGAGATGAGAATGTTGCTTTCATTTGCGTGGAGACAAGTCGTACCTGGTCCTCTAGACTCTTGAGCAGATCAGTAAACCACTCAAACGCATTTGTATCGGGACAAATCCAGAAGAAATACACCTTCTTGACGAAAAGATCAGGGTCTTCTTTGTTGTGGCGATACCTTGAATAAAAAGACGATCTAATAGGACAGGGACAGGGACAGGGACAGGGACAGGGACCTTCATTCATCATGTCATTAATTGGCTTCCTTACCATATAGACTTCAAAACAGAAGCAAATGGTGTTACTCCAATCCCAGCACCAATCAACATGCACACTGAATATTTAAATACATCCTACAAAAAGCAATAAGTTGACAAACACGGGACTATATAGTTAGAGTTGGATAAACAGTTACTAGTTTGCATTCAAATCAATTTTCAAACCCTAAAAAATTTTGAATCAAAAAAAAGTCTAAAGACAAATAAGTGGCACACAAGATTGTGGTATGTAATGAATTGATAGTGACGACATTGTTGAGAATCATCCAGCGGTACTCGTTACTGAGCTTTGGATTATGTTAAAAACATTGAACGTGTTGTTTCAGCTTCATGTGCTTTCGGGCACATGGCCCATTATCAAGGGGTACAATTGGCTCAACGAAAATTTGCGTTGACAATAAAAAGCTGTGTAATAATAATGATAACAAGTCACGTGCTAACTGTCAACGGACTGTTGCTGTTCATTGCATACTTACAGTGCTGGCTGTCCCAAATGGACCATCCAAAGCAAGCCTAAAACAAACAAACAAACAAGCAGTTTGATATAAGTCACTTATCAAATGAATAATTTCGTCTCATTCTTTTAACACAAATAAACAAACGTAAAAATTCCAACACTGTGGAAGAATAGAACAAAGGTTACACAGTCTTGAGTTGATATAGACAGTTATTTTAACAAACGTTTAATACAGCATACTGCATACTGCATACAGCATACTGCATACAGCATACTGCATACTGCATACTGCATACTGCATACTGCATACTGCATACTCAATAGTGCATTCCAAGATCGATGCGCATCTTGGGTCATGTAATATTGTCTAAAGTGAAATATGATTATTTATTGTATTTTTAGTGCATTCCATCCCAAACAATATACTAGCTACATAAAGACAGCAAATCCATGATTATTTCCTTATTATTTGCATTTTGATTTTTACTTGCACAAATTTGCTTGACCCCTCCCCCAAAATGCCCTTTGTCTCTCTCAGCCCCATCCTTTGAGAAGCATAAAAAAAATGGAGACCCACCCCCTATTTGCACCAGTCCCCCCCTCAATAAATAATGACCAGTCCTTTAAATGGTCAAATGGAAAGTCAATTTGGCAAAAAAAATGTAAGCGTCAAAAACATGGCAATTTGTTTTGAGAATCCTCAATTCCGTTGTCCAACCCAATACAAATGGATTGCGTGACTGATTTACCTCGGCATTTCACTGACGTTCCTCAACTCTTTACCTTCG
>OCZR010266583.1:3221-13852 GCA_900234385.1 Anemonia viridis | reverse complement strand
AATTTCCAGTTGAACTGAATTCAAGAACATGCAATGGAAATAAAAAATAGATGGACAATATAATGATAAAAACACAGTTGGCGGGAACGATAATGTAGTGCAAGAAGCAGTCATATTCTTTTTATGAATCATTTTACTTTCTCATTTCAAATTGATGAAATACGGCAATTTCTCGCTTTTTCCGAGTCGTTTTTGCAAGATTTTTTTTACTCCAAGGGCCAAGCTCCGTACCACTTTGGATTTGCAAAGAATTCGGTATGCGTTTTTCTAAAGTTATTTTCTAAAAATCTTTTTAGATATGATAGTAACGTAGAGTTTGACGTCAGAGCTTTAAATTTTGTTTACTCTAGAAATGTTCATGGAAAAATTAAGTCATATCGCACATGTGCATGATGGAAATCAGGGAAATACTGACTTACTTCAGTTGGTGTCTGAGCTTACTGTTTATCTAATTAGCGAGACATGTGTCCAGCAATGCTGAATAATAAGGCCAATTGTTTTCAAAATGCTTTTTAACGACTAGACTTGTTTAGTGTTGTGTCTCATGGAGGGCTGTTTTGAAAAGAGACTTGCAAAACGGATCAACGAGCAACGGTTTTTTTAGCCACATCTCAGCAGTAGCTTTCAAACACGTTTTCGCGAGTCGCCGTGCAAAGCCTGATTCCTTATGACTAAAAGAACAACAACAAAGTGGTATTCTTCTCCAGGAAAACACAGTGAAAACGATTATTAGTAGCACTAAGGTTTTCTTTTAGCTTTCCCTTTGAAATCTATACCGTACGAATTACTTGTGTGACAGACGAATGTCTTCAGAGCAACCTTCACCCAGCCAATCGAGAATCCATCACCAAGGTTGATAGCCATGTTTTATCAATCCTATTCTCTCGAATATTCTTTGTTTTTGGCCTTCAAAGCCCCAAGAACCCGTCTACTTACCACTCTGTTACAAGCCATACAGCGTTGAGTTGGTTCAGCGACATTTTGGTCCATGTTTTACGAGGTTTTTGACGAGATGCTCAACCGTCTGCTTCCAGGTGGAGTAAAGAGCGGTTCAGGCAGTCGACAAAAACCCAAACGCGTGACGTGCAGGGCACACGTGACCTTTCGCATTGAATTATCATGATTATCGCTGAATTAAGTGTCCATTGTAGCCCGCCCTTTTGAGCAATTGAAGCCTGGATTCTTGTTTTAACCCTTCTGTCTTCGTATTTCGTAAAGTCTTCCTTTCTTGTTACTCAAGCATAAGTTCCATTTGCGTTTTGTAAGCTCAGTTACTTCCAATATCTGGCATTTTCCAATGGTGTTTATAAATGCCATACGACTTTACGTAAAGCACCAACCAAATATATAACTTTTTTTTGAATTTTTCAATCCCAAAACTTTTTTTTGAGTAAATTTTTCTTCCTTTCTCGGTAATTCAGGAAAGATTACTGACAAAATACCTGCTACAAGAAAATCTTGAATATTTTAGAAATTTCTTCCTCTTAGTCGAAAGCTGGATAAATACTTGAACGTTATAACTTCACTTTTCTTTCTTTCTTTCAATACTCTTCTCTTGTCCTTTTTTGTGTTGTAGGTTTAGCTATTTGACGGTATATGCTGCTATTTCTGGTGGTTTTTATGGTTTTTCTGAAAGGAATTCAGTTACAATAAACGCGAACGGATGTCACGGGTACGGCTTGTACAACATCTGGATTAGTACTGGAATAGCAGGCTGCAACTTCCAGCTTTTTATGATATGCTTCATAATCAATTTTTTGTATTCCGACTCCAAAATCAATCTACATATGCTTAATCTCACCCCGAAAAGAGGACAGTTCTCGGTTTGGTTTTTTTTGAAGTCTTTAATATATTTTTAAATCAAGTGCAAAGGCCATGCTTCAAGATCGCATGTCACTGAAAATTAATAAGAATAATTCGGAAACAAAATTAGAAATTGTCATAGATATCAACCATTTATCATCGATGCTCACTGTTCAGTCGTGCATGGGGTTTTAATTGAATAGCAAAGCTGATGTTCAAAATACCATTTTTTCTAATGAATATTGACAGGTATTGTCATTTGAAGAATGCAAAGAAACACCCACACGAACTGAAGTAAAGAAAGGCCTATGTCAGTACAGCTGGAAAAAAGTGTCGACTGCCTCGGTGTCTTCAGGTCAGTGTAGTTTATACAGCAAACCAGCAAACCAACAAACAAACAAGCAAACCAGCAAACGAGCAAACGAGCAAACGAGCAAACAAGCAAACAAGCAAACAAGCAAACAAACAAACAAACAAACCAGCAAACCAGCAAACCAGCAAACCAGCAAACCAGCAAACCAGCAAACCAGCAAACCAGCAAACCAGCAAACAAACAAACAAACAAACAAACAAACCAGCAAACCAGCAAACCAGCAAACCAGCAAACCAGCAAACCAGCAAACAAACAAACAAACAAACATACAAACAAACAAACAAACAAACAAACAAGCCGGCAAGCAAACAAACAAACAAGCAAACCAGTAAACCAGCAAACCAGCAAACCAGCAAACCAGCAAACCAGCAAACAAACAAACAAGCAAACAAGCAAAGAAACAAACAAGCAAACAAGCAAACAAGCAAACAGGCAAGCAAGGAAGCAAGCAAGCAAGGAAGCAAGCAAGCAAGGAAGCAAGGGAGCAAGGAAGCAAGCAAGCAAGCAAGCAAGCAAACAAATAAACAAACAAGCAAACAAACAAGCAAACAAACAAGCAAACAAACAAGCAAACTGACAAACAAGCAAACAAACAGACAAGTGAACAAACAAACAAAACAGCTTATCGTTTGATTTTCAATATATGTGTCAAGAATTGTATCGACTCGATAGCCTCACTTGTAGGATTTTTATAAGGGATGGTGCAATAATTATCAGGACGGGGTGGACCGAAAAAACAGAGTAATATAGCAAAAACTTAGATAGGGCCACCTCCAAAACCAAAAAAATTGTTTAGACCCCCCCTCAGTTATGCTGAAAATAACATTCCCTGCCTCTACTTTAAGTAAATACCTTAAAAATACTTTTTATTGTCATGCTTAAGTGACTTTACTTTGAGCCCCCCCTATCCTGGCAATATTTTTATGTAATGCCTCCCCTCTGGTTTTTCGGCCCCCTCCCGATAATTATTGCACCATCCCTTACAAAAGAATCGATCTCATTTGCATACATCCCGCGTAATAATAGCTTTTGACGCAAGGTACACGCAAGGTTTTAAGATAGTACTAGAGAAGCCCTAGACTTTTAATACCGATCATCAATGATGGCCGTGTTGCACCTGCTGATGAACATCCTGAAATATTACGAATTCCCAGGAATGATCGCTTCCACATATAGCAGACGCATTTCTGCAGGGTTAGCCTCAATTGCACGTAATATATTCACAATTACCAGAACAGCTCGTGGGAATTCAATGTATTTTTCATTGTTCATTGTTCAATTTGTGCTTTCTCGTTGGTATTTATGAATATTTTACGCACATTCGAGGCTAACCCTGCGCAAATGCGTCTACAGTAAAGCGTTTCAGCGGTCATGTTTGAATTCGAAAAATATCTATTTGTGCGAATACGTGTGATTTGTAGCGAATTAATCAATTTATGACTGTGCAGTGTATGGTACAGTTAGACTATTGCCATAAAAGCCGCGTTAAACCGCCCGTCTGTCTGTCTGTCTGTCTGTCTGTCTGTCCGTCCGTCTGTCTGTCTGTCCTTCTGTCTGTCCTATCATTGCGTACATCTTGTATTCCATTTCAACATAGGGAAAAACTTACATGAAGCAAGGGCCTAATCAAATCATTAATCAGTTTGCAAGCTTTGCAACGTTTATATCCTATATAATCTCGCCTATTCAGAAAGCGATTACCAAAGCAGTGCATAAAAAATCAGTACGCCCTAGTATGGCGAGCTAAAAGCGAGATAAAAGCGTAACGATTTTCAATTCTAGATTGGTCAGCATAGAATTACTGAGGAGCGGAAACGATCAGTAAAAACGAAAACATAAACGACTGGTTCTTTTCTATTTCTTTTTTATGTTTTTCTTTTCCCCTTTCTTCTTCTTTAGCGGCTGATCATTTCAGTCAGTTCCTACAGAATGACAATGTTTACTGAGTATAATATCACGTCCAAACGGTTCACACACAAAACATTATTACTATTACATGACACTGCGGTGACACACCGTGTTTTAAAGGAGCTCAAGCATTGTGTTTCTTTGACTTTAAAGTGATAAATGGAAATAAAAACTAGACAGAAGGAAAAACGATGAGATGTGATTCGACAGTGGATGGCAGGACTTACAGGAAATCTCTGAAAGATGTCTAAATGATGGCGGGGATTGGTTTATGCTACGCCAGTGATTCCTAACACGGCCACTTCATACTCTCTCTTCCCCTAAACTGACCTCTTTGTTTCGTCTCTCCATTTAATAATAATAACAACAAGAACAAGAACAACAACAATAACAGTTCGTTGTGTTAGATGCCTTGTGATTTATTTTTTCAATAAAGAGGAAAATCAATCTAATTTTAATATTTAAATGTGAGCAAAGAAATCCTGGAAAAAAAAGAGAGGTAGAGAGTGAAGAGAAGAGAAGAGAAGAGAAGAGGAGAGAAGAGAAGAGAAAAGAGTAAAAAAGAATAATACGCACAAGATAAAGCCTGCGCATGCGCAGAAATGCGTCTGTTGTAAAAACGGTTGCTATGACAAACTTACCAACAGTATCGAAACATGAAAATCGTTCAAGGAATAGAAAGAAGAAAGAAGGAAGAAAGTGCATGAATATTCATTATTTCTCTACATTATTATCATTTTTAACTAATAAAAGTCTCAGTTCCTGTCTATCAGGATGTCTTTTCCTTCATACTTTAATGAGACATCAATTATTGATATCCATGAGTAGTAACCCCCCTTCATGGCAGACAGATCACCGTGGGGGGAACCAATTAAAAACCCAACCCTTTGAAAGCATTATTTGATTTTGCGGTGCTTTATCCATCAAGGAGGACTAGATAAGTGTTGCTGGTCTCAAGCACGAAAAATTGAACTTTCGAGGTGAGTTTAACGGTAAAAAATAGATAAGATGTTAAAGAATATCCCTGTAGATGGATAGATAACGATAAAGTCTACACAGAAAGGAATCAACGATGATATATCGATGCATTTTGTGGGAGATTTAGGCAAGCTATTTGATTTTAGAAAACCGTAGATGTAAAAATTCAAACTTATCTATACAGTACATTCATGCCTCTACAAGGTATACCTCATCACACACACACACACACATACATTGCAAAATATATGATTTTTTCAAACAAAGCGATTCAGTAAAAAATTCGTTTTCGAAAGACAATAAGAATTGAACAGTGGTTTCGGCCCTGGATTTTAATTAATCACTTTAACAATTTTTTCTCACGGTTCGATCATTTAAATCAATATTTTTGACTATAAAAGCAATAATCTTAATGCCGTTATATAGCAACAGGACCTTCACAAAGATTCAATGGCTCACTATGGTTTTTTTTTGTATTATTCTGAAGCAGAGTTACAGGAATATTTAATTAATTATATCAATATGATTCCATTATCGGGAGCCAATAAGACTCTCCAACCAAATGCCGCAAGAAAAAGCGGTCCAAGAAGCTAAGAGGATTATAATTGCATTGCCAAAAATGAAACTAGGAAAGTCGTAGTCGTATTGAAAGCAATTAACAAAAAGTGCATATATTTATATTTTTATATTCTCGTAGTTTTTTCCTGCTCTATAAATCACATGCTGGGGAATATTTTTACCCCCTAATGATAGATTTTTATTTGATAAATTGATTTTGAAAAACAAAAACGAGTTGCATCCAAAACCAATTTTTTTAATTATGATTTTTTCAGTTTTATTTGAGTTTATCATTTTAATCTGAGACCAAACTCAGTACTTTCGTTTAGTTTACTTTTTCTTGTCTTTTTTGATTTTTCTCAACATACGTAAATGATACTTATCATTTCCAATCAGAGTCTGAAAAGGGAAAGTTTTTCCAGTAAGCTTTCTTACGTAATCACAGATTACAAAACTTTAAGCCTTAAATCTTTTCATTGCCTTAAATTATTTAAAGAAATCTCTGCCAATACCTCCTTTGATATTTATTCTTTACAGATATCCTCTTTTCCAAAGCTTGACTCTAAACCCTTCGAACCCACAAAAAGCAATTTAAAAGGAATTTCTAATATCTTAACTCGTAAGATTAAGCAAATCTTCCTCAAATTCTAATGACCATAACTTTTTGTTCTGCGCGTTAACGTTGTAACAAACCAAACAAATCATGATTCCAGGTTTGCTTACCTAATACAGTAATGTATACGTTAAGGGGTGAAGTTCTCTTTCCTGGTGTTATTGTGGTGTGCGTATCGGATGCTTTTCAGCGTAATACCAGATTACCCGGTCAGAGATTAACGCCGGTCAGCATGCGGTGGATCTGTTTCTAACTAGATGCATTATTTTTTCATCAGGTTTGTAAAACCATTTAAGTCGGCTCTTCGAGACTTTGTTACTTAAATAAAAATCTTAATGGAAAAAAAATGGTCGGTTTAGTTTGGTCAGTTATAGTAGATGATTATAGTAGATGAACTCTTATTAAAACGACCACTCGGTTCTAGTGGGTTCTGGTATTTTAGATTTGAAAATCTTCAGCCCTTCCCAGAACGACCACTCGGTTCTCAAAGTAGCGGTCTTCCTGGTCTTTTTAATCAAAATATCTGCGGCCTTTTCTAATTTAAAACACTACCATTCGGTCTATGCAGGAATGTCTCATGCAGTTGTTTTTTGGTCCGCCTGTCCGCCGACAAACAAGCATACTCGCACAAAAACATACGCAAAATGTAAAATGGAATTGAAAAAGATCGACCGCATAAATTTCGTACGAAGAGGAAAACTTAAATCAAAATGGGCTCCGTGTGTCTCAGGTTTTAGGTTGCTCGCGTCTGATAGGTAGGTAGCTTTCTGGCCGAGTTATTAATATGTGGTATAGCCTAGAGTGCTGGTATTCCAGGGTATGCAATATATAATTGATATAATTGACATACACATAATTTATGTTATTTCCATATCGCGTAATATTTATTTCATGTCGCCGGACTCATTAGTTTCAAACCTGAGGGGACATTTTCGAACTTCATTGTTATGATGGCAATAATTTATGATTTTTTTTCTATTTTTCCTGCAGGTCAGATAGTTCCATTAAACTGACACCAAATAGATAAAAAATAAATTTCTGTAGACTTTGTAAGAGTCTTCAACTGCTGCAATTTTTTCAACATCACACCAATTTGTAATCGCTTAAAGAGAATTCCAAAACTCTACTCCATTCTGAAAGATTTAAAGATACACATTGGAACAAGCTGTCATTAAAACCCCACTCGTAGCGCGGAGGAATACAATATCCTTATCATCCTAATGTTCTTAGGTATAGACCTTTTAAGAGTTTCCATCTCGACAGCTGGCTCCTTGGTATGTCACGTGACTGATTTCATTCGAGTCTGCGCAGTAGATGATTTTATTTTCTCTAGCTTTCAAACTGATGAATAAAATATCTCGATATACCGCCTCAGAGGTTTTATGCCGACAGCTTTTGAGATTTATTCAGCAGAGAGGCGTCAGCAGAGTTAAGTGTCTGTTTCTTAAAGACCCATTGCAGCACGTCCGAATACTGCATCTCAAATTGGAGGACAACTTTACTCAGTCCAATTCTCAGGAGATTGAAATATTTCTTTTGTCCTCCAAATTAAGCGGCATTCCTACGTGCTGCAAGGGATCTATATAGTTTTGTTTACATTTATTATCTTTTTATCTATATCTTTTTCCACTGTTTCTACTGTTGTTTATATTATGATTCTGGAAAATTCAGCATCTTTGTTTGTCACGTGACCGACACTGAGCATGCGCAGTATATTCATTTTAATAACCTTTCTCAAATCGAAAAAGAATACAATATTCTTATCATTCTAGGCTTCTTGATGCTTTTAAGAGTTTCTGTCTTGACTAGTGGGTTGGTGATTGTCACGTGATTGACATGCGCAGTAGGCTCTTATTGTCACTCGTGGATCTCACTGATAATCGAGATCTCACTGGTTCATAAGTCATTAGAGTACGGATAACCATGGTATACCACTGAAGTCTCTCCATAGAAACCTTTCTAAGACAAAACAGTTTGAATTCATAGAATAACACAAATAAAAAAGCACAACAAATCAACGATAAGGATTGCTTTTTTGGCCTTTTTCTTATCGGCGCTTGGCTTTATTTAGTTCCTATTTCATTCAATATTCATCTTTCGTCTTTCGTTCGTTCTTTCCTTTAATCTCTTCCGACTTTCTTCTCCCCCTTTGGCCTGAGGGGATGATTAAGTTTTAGCTTTTCAATTATGCTGTGTGAGTAATATTCAGTTAAAGATAACGGACAGATCATTTATTGTTCCTTGAAGAAAGAAGCTCACGAAACCCGAATCCACTAGTAGATCATCTTTGTTTAATGTCGAGAATGAAGCAAAGCCTTTCGGTATTATGACAATGGACTCTTTTAAAAACCTGGGAAATGGTAGTTTATATTATATGGAGTTTCGGGAGAACATTAAATGATTGTGAAGCACAAGCTGTTGTTGTGAAAAGTTGTTAATTCAAAATCAATTATTCAACATTTGCTTGATAGTTCCAAAGAAATATATTCATCTAGTACGCTTCCTGAACAAGTGCAGGCGGTCGTCTTTGATCTCTTCCTATCGAAGTCCAAAAGACCCCTGAACAGGTAAAGACTCCAGTATATTAGCCAATAACTGTTACAAAACCCACTAAATATTGCATAACGATATTTGACCACTGCTCCAAAGAAAATAGTGAATATTTTCAGGCCGGCAGTGTTTTATTTCCGTTCAGGGCTCTCGGCTATTAGAGCTGATAGTTTCCCAGAATTAAGACGTTTATGCAACAGCGAGAGCTTCTCCAAGGTTTGAAAACGAGTTGAACAAGAACCAATTATAAAAACTGAAAATTCTGCTCAGGAGTTAACTTGGTAAGTGATTAAGAATTGAGTCCAGCAAAGCTTAGAGTAATTTAAATTAGAGATTTAACTGCAGTGACAAAACAATTATATAACTGCAACCTCATTCGAGTAGTAAACAGAGGGTGAAATTTTATTTTTTTCTTCTTTATTTTGCTAACTAAGGCTTTTATTAATAGAATTGTAGAATATAACATTTGTGTAGAAAATGGAACGCTTTCAGAGAAAATTGCTCTCATTCACTACGCTTATTAGGAGGAACAATTTCAATTTCACTAATGAATTCTTTGGACAAGAAGTGACATGTTCACTGTGAATGAGCTACGGAAGGGCCATGGACGGATCTCGCCTCGTACCTCATCAAAATACGAGTAAACCTGTCAAAACAATTAAGATAATAAATGAGAAAGAGCTTTTTGAAAGAAAGAAAGAAAGAAAGAATTAAGTATGAAATTGTGAAAAAAAGTGGCTTCAAGATGGAAACATTTTGAAGTGTTTCTAGGAGATTTTTCAACTCAAAAATACAAGAATCAGGATAATAAAACTTAAGACAAATGACCCTCTTTACTGATAAATTAGCTATTTTTCTAATGTTCTTAACTCTTAAGTTGCAGGACTGATATTGACTGTCACTACTGATTGAATTATTCAAAGCAGATTGTATCAAATCAGTTTCAAATTTAGTTTTCGTATGTTATTGAAGAGGGGTTGTTTTTCTAAATTCTATTGTACAATTCTTTATTCTTTGATTTCAATTGTTGAGTCTAAATAAGTTTATTTGTACAACGTCTGATGAAAACTAGCCACAGCTTCCGACTTTAGTGCACGGCTGATAACTAAGTTATTTTACTGGCGAAACCTTTTCCGAGCATTTGTTTGATTTTAGGACACAAATGATGCAAATGTTTCGGAAGAACATAACCAATCTCATTACGTAATATATGCAGGTTTTTCAGTTCCATGTATCAGGCAATAGACCCTTTGCCAAAATGGCTGCTGCTCATTAGGATAATTTGTTTTTCAACCCAAGACAAAATGAACCCTGATATATTTAAGAGTATACCTAGCTTCATACCTCTGCAAAAATCTAGTAAGTTACATCAAAAATTCGCAGAGATATATTTTTTCAAATTACAGAAAATGTATGTAAAAAATGTATGGGGTATGGCATATGCCCCCAGGGATACATTTGTCTATAAAATAAGCAGATTTGAAAAAAAGGTCATTGGAACTTACTAGATTTTTACACAGGTTCTAAGTAAAGCATATTCTTTAGTATTTCAGGGGTCATTTTGTCTTGGTTGAGAAAACAATTGGGTCTATTATTCCAAGAGATACTTAGTGAATACTTTATTTCAGAGATTTGTAATGCAGATATTGCAGATTCAGTGCATCTGATTAAAAATTTATCCGATAATGAAAACTTAAGCTGGGATGCAATTATGTGGAATGTATGCAGTCTCTAGTTCGCATTACTTGCCCAAGAGATGCTTGAGACTCTCCCAAAGCAGATCAAATTTGGAGGACAAAACAATAAGATTTCAATTCTCAGGAGAGTTTGTCCTCCAAATTGATCTGC
>OCZR010266103.1:16291-27950 GCA_900234385.1 Anemonia viridis | reverse complement strand
GGAGATTTCGACCCCAACACCGCTATCCCGGGGGGACATTACTGACTGATCAGGAAGCTCGGCCGAAGCCTAAAGGAGAGGTTAGTCGGCCCCTAGACCGTAGATGATTAACCCCTAGCTATAACCAGCACACCCCGTATGTCGTTTGTGCCGATGATGGTCTTGTCGCTCTGGTTACTTCTTTCCATGCATGTGGGATGTGCTTTCTATATAAACCCCAACGTATCAAATCGCTAGGGGTAAAAATCAAAAGTAAGTTACTTATTTGGTCTTATCTCGTACTTTTATGGGGTGATTTTTTTGGTATATTTTATATAGAAGCAATACCACCAAGTGCATGCGCATTCTAATATTCCAGCACGCATCGCAGTCATGTTCTGGAGTATCCAATGATATTCTGTAGTATCCAATGATATTCTGTAGTATCCAATGTTATTCTGGGGTATCCTATCATATTCTGGGGTATCCGATCACATTCAAAAACCTTCTGAGAAATAGCACGTTAATTGCCGACTCGAGTTTTTACAGATTGCCGATCGTATAAAAAAATCAGTCGTGTCGGCCAAGCAGGCTATTTGCCCTGATGGGATTGACTATGATCAGCGATGAAAACATGACCATATGCATGCCTTTTGGGATTTTGGTCTTAGACGACTTAGACAGGATATGCGATTATTTTCCATAATAGTCTTGAACATGGTTATCAATCTTGGATAAGTTGGCGCGGTATTTCAACGATTCCAACTCTTAAGCCATGGTTCTTTATAGCGACGCAAGCAAATGCAAGCCAGCACAAACGCAAGCTCAAGAGAAAGGAAGGTTTCGATATTCTTGCGTCGGCTTGCGTTTGCCTATCGTCTCTATTACTCAAACAACCCCTAGTACATCTCCTCTGTCCCCCTCCCCCTCTTCCTATGGGGGTAGAACAGCCATAATAAACCCTATTAATGTACTCTAAATAACTCTTTAGAGCCACCTTAACACTAAACAAATTTGGTCACGCAATGATGAACAAGACTCATCTCAACGGAAGTGGACGGATGTAAGGAGCGCTAGCGTAGCGAGCTAGGGGTTACTGCATGGGAAAGAGCCCCACCTCCCCAAATTTTACGTTAGTATTTTATTCTAGGTACCCCCAAAAAATCCTGGGTCCTCGCTACGCTTCTGACCTAGAGGGATGATGATTGAGTAACCAGCAATGTATTAATGACTTCTATTGTCAACAACTTTAATTTTGCAAACAAACTTAGCTACAATGGTGCTACTATAAAGCAATCGTTTGCAGCTTACAACAGCATGGAGACCTAGAATAATTTTAAATAGAGCTTCTATAAAGATAAGGAAAGCCATGCATGGCCTAAAATATAGAATTGAAACCTTTCCCCGGAATTTCTCTAGGGCGCAGCCCTTGATGTGTTGTTTCAGATTCTCATCAAGGTCAGCCTTTCGTGAATGCCTTTCAAAGTGTACACATAAGTAAAAAATAATACCAAAAATATTGTAAAAAATTCTTTTTTTCTATAGAATTCTCTTGTTCTAAGTTCATCCTAAGTGGTGGATTTCTTCCATTCGGAAGAAAAGGCAAGAAATCCATTGGCGCAGAAATAGGGAAGGGGGAAGAGCCCCCCTCCTAAAATTTCTGAGCGAAGATTAATTTTGGCCGGTCCATTTTAGGATGGCAAAAAACGCCCTGCGCTCTTAATTGGATTTTAAAATAGATCCAAAATTTTAAAAGGTTTATCGCTACACCTTTGGAAAGTGTCGGCAAAAATGGGCTGCCATTTGTTGGGCTCTTGCTGCGCCTCTAAGGAAGCTGTTGCATGCTTCAAAATGCAGTAGAGCCCTTGTGTAGGAAGATCTTATTCCTACGCGAATGGCGTCAAAGATACTCCCGTGTTCCATTGGCTTTTATTCCAGTAAACGGAATCTTTCAAGACCCAGTTACACGCTCTTTCCTTCTATTCGCTCTTTCCTTCTGTGCAACGGCGTTGCAAATTAAGTTTCAGAAGGAAGTCGCATCTCATTATCAGCTTTGTAAAACTTTCACGAGAAGTAGAAATACTTCCTACTCGTGCAACCGAAACTTGTTTCGAGAAAAAGTTTCAGGACGAAATTGCGCCGTGTACCAGTACCCCTAACGCGTTTCGCACAAGTTTCAGCTACAAGTTTCAACGTGTAACAAGGCCTTAATAAATATTTTTTAAGTTAAGTTTATATATGGGGAATTCACCATTCCCCTTATCACGTCTTCATACCAATACCACCAAAATCAGCGGAATTCAGCTGACTGTTGTATTCAATGCGCCAATCTTGAAGGTACATAGTTTAGGCCCTCATATTCTTCAAGGTTCAGCATTCAGGGCTCAGAATCAACTCTTTCCCGGAACAACGTTTCTCATTTTCTCTGCGTTTCGAGTGCAGTCAGGCAGACATAGACCTCTTTCACTTGTTTGACGTCAAAGCAGCTCAATTTAAAGGACAAAACAAAAGAATTTCATTCTCCTGAGAATTGGAAACTTATTGTTTTGTCCTCTTAACTGAGCTGCTTTCTGACGAGCTGTAAGGGCTGGGGAAGGGTATCTATACCTCGTACATTCACTCCATAACAGAATCCTTGCGTTTTGATCATGAACTGTTTGAACATCCACTGTGGTCCGCTTTGGAAAATGCACCAGACTCCTTACACGTGTATACCCCTGTGAAGCGACTCTCCAGATTCCCGACCTGGGAGAGCTGAGTGGGCAATATGGTGTTACGGTTCTTGGACCAACACGTGGTGCGTTCTTACCAAAAGTGATGGGTTTGTAGCAGTGGCTCTTGTAACGTTCCTTGGGAAGGAGGTCTGGCACCTGGGAGGTGCCCTTGAGAGAACCCATAGCTGATAGTGTAAATCTTTTCCATTAAGGTCCCTTATACACCATCTGATTTGTTCATCCTGGACGAAATTTCTATCTATGGCTCTTCAAGTGTTCCAACGGAGGTACCCTTGCTCTGTTTTCCAGGCAAAACCCTATGACTTGTTTAAAGCTCAATTTTGAATACTTTCCAGACAAAAGTTATCAAGATTGTCCACATCCGTTCATGTACTTCATGAGAACCACACTACCTTGTTCTATTCTTGAGAGACCCCTTTGCATTTTTTAATGTTCTTAAACATGAAGATTTTCTGAGCTTCTTCCCCGTATGGGTCTCGACAAAATAAGGGCCTCGAGTTGTGTTCTGGTTCCTTATAATTCCTAATAATTGTCTTTCCATTTGAATGGATAAAAATCCATTCATTCTTCAAATACTAGCTTTACGATATCTTCTTTCGTATAGCCCAAATCCCACGGTTTTGATAGATGCAGGAATTCAACTGAACACTGTCGTGTAAAACTCGATCCTTTGCAGGAATTCTTGTTCCAAGACACTGTCCTGTAAAACCCACTTTTCGTTTGCAAATTTGGAATATATTGATATATTTTGATTCATTCTTCACTGGTATAAATATTCATTAGCAGTCAGACGTTCGTCTCAGTGTCATCTTTGTTCTTTGATGCTTCACCCAACTTTTTGTCATCTTTATCTTCTTGCTTGGGCTTCTTGTCCAGCTTGGCTTCTGCCACCTTCAAAAAATCAACATGTGAGTTGAGATTTGTATGCATAGAATATGTAACGCAGTAGTAATGTGTGTGTGTGTGTGTCGTGTGACAGTGGACCAAATAGCAGATCCATACAAATGAGGTAATCTTTTGTTTAAAGAATCATATTATAGCCTACTTGCGAGATACGCTTCGCTTGCCATACACAAAGGCTTCAATGTGAGGCCTTGTGCATAATGCTCAGTGGTTCGTAACAGGAAAAAAAGAATCAATTTATTTTCGCCAAAGCCTCGTATTGAAACCTTTGTGGTTGACAAGTGATAACCATATCTCGCAAGTAGGCTATTGAGTCTATCGGGTCGATATGTACAATGCTTGCTGTCTCATTTGCATGCAACCGTAACAACACCTTTTTGAAACCAGTTTTCTTATGCACGCGAAATACGTGACCAGCGCTTAAAGCAGTAGCGCCGAACTCTTAATGCCTGCATACTGAATTTGTATCTCTCTATAGACCCCTTGCAATCGAGAAAGCAGCTCAATTTGGAGGACAAAACAATAGGTTCCAATTCTCAGAAGATTGAAACTCTTCCGTTTTGTCCTTCCAAGAGAGCGACTTTGACGTCGCGTGCAAGGGTCTATGATGAGTGCGTTGTCGTTTACCTTTGGGGACGGCTTTTCTTCTGGTTTATTGTTTTGGGTATCCTCTTGTATTTTCTCATTCTTTGGGGCTTCAATATCATCATTGTCTTTTGAAGATTCGTCTTTTTTCTTCTCTTTATCTTTATTCCCCAAATTCCCATTCTTTAAATCCATCTCAATTTCACCTCCCGTTTCATTCTTTCTTTTATTCTTTTCTTTCTTCTTGGATTTCCGAGAACATATTTTGGGTTTCCCAAAGCACTTGAACTTCTCCGTCGACGAATCTCCGCTCTCGACGTCTTTTGTTTTGTCCTCGTCTCCATCTGGAACAGGGTCGTCGTCATCACCGTTATCACCGTTAACTCTGTTGTGTTCTCTAGAATAGTAATACGCAAAATTGGATACGATGACGGGGACCGGAAGGGCGATGGCTAACACTCCTGTGATGGCGCAAAAGCATCCTACCAACTTACCACCTAAAATGCAAAAGAAAAACAGTTATAAAAACAATAGCAAAGACACTAAGTTTCATGGTTGGATGTTGCATATTCGATGTTACACGAATACTGCATGTTGGATGGATGCTGAAACAAAAATCTAAAATCGATATAATATTCAATCGACAAACGTACTACTACATGGTAGTTACTTAATTGACTAGATTGGCTAATTATACCAAAAAGACGGGATCTTACATCATCAAAATCACCAAAACTGTGCTCAGTATTTTTTTTAAATATACCACGGGCGAAGAGGGTGCGTAACAAGGCACCCAACAGCCATATTTACATACGTTTACTGTAATTTTGAAAACCCCTCTCCGCCCGGGATGTAGTCAACCATTATCCTGACTGGGGAACCATTGGAAAGTCCGTTTTTGAATTCAAAACACTCAAACTATGGGGGGAAACCTATGTGAAGATAAAGGCTAAGAAAGTTTTCGACTTTAAAGAAGAAATGGTGTAGAAAATAGGGGGCACAAAGTCGCTTCAGGAGGAGGGGGTGCGCACCTCTTGCACACCTCCCTTGGATCCGCCCCTGCATTCATTGCAACACGATGATTTTTTCTTATCCAAGTACTGGAGTTCCTAATTATTTCAGTCAACTTTAACCTCCTAGACTTAAAGCATTGTGGTAATTTTAAGCTATTTGTGGTCACTTTTCGGTTTTTATAGCGATCGTCTATGCGATGAATTAAAAGCATGGAATTCCATAGACATCTTTCCCAAGATAATTGCTAAACCAGATAACCTTGTCATAAATAACTTATCAAAGGTTAGATTTGAATATGTTTTGCGACTTATAATTACTCGGGCTACCTATAAGGTAGGCCAAGTCTAGGTTTCGGTTTTCTATCTATCAGTCTATCTATAGCATGTCACGATTTTACATTCTGACGTAATGCATCATCCACAGATAGCCCGAGTGAACGCCAGTTAGGCTTCTAGTTCTTATTCAACAGCTAAACATAACCGAGGTAAAGATCGATAAAACGAACGCTCTACGATTTTTCTATTATGCTGGCGTTTACGTATTCCCTCCACTCTCTGTTTTCGCTACAAATTTATCCATCACTTAGAAATACTACAAATCAGATATTTTAATTTTCAAACTGATAAAAAACTCATGCATAACAAAAAAACGATCATTGAGAATTACCTTACGAAGTTGGAAATTTTAGGCTGAAGGCGGTTTAAAATCATATAATAAAATTAAAATTAAAAGAAATTTGTTTAGAGATGTTTGACACAGTTCATTTCGTCCTTACCAAGCAGGGGTCCGCAAGAGGGTGGCCTAGAAAAGTCTAGAAATGGTCTAAATTATATTAAAAGAATATTTATAGAAAGAAAAAAATGTATAAAGACGTATTTAATTTTTTTTCAGTGAAATATCTAGCCACTCGAGCTAGAGCCCAGAAATTGTGGACTTTCTAATGTTGCCAAGTAAGTACTAAGGGAACCATACGCGCCACAGAGGCCAAACCTTCAGCGTTGAAAAGAAATTATAGATTTTTATGTACGAAGTAATGTTGTTCAAATAATAATGAAATAGAAATTCAGTTTATGTGTAAATCAATATAGCACAACGCATTATTTATGAAAAAACCGGACGAATTCATGCATTAATAAATAAAAAACACAATGGAAAAAAAGTCCTTGAAAATTTTAGTCCAAACTTGGAACGAACCGAAGAATCCGGCTGACGTTTTTTCGCTACATTTTGGTGAAGTTTTTGATATGGTTAAATATGTATTCGAGGTTTTTATTAGCACTTATATACTTAATATGAAAATTGACATAACATTCAAGCCAAAATTGGCAGTCTGAATTGAACAACACTTATCAGAGTCGACCGATTAAGAATTTATAAGTTTTGTACAATTCGTTCAGCCAAGAAAGCCAAATTATAACAATTGCCACGAAAGTTAAAAGGTAAAATTAAGAAATTTGTTTTTGAATATTGAAAAAACTGATAAAATTATTACGTATTTTTGTTTTGCTTGATTGTTCTGTGGGGACAAAAACAATCAAAATATTCAATAATAAAGTATGATTCATAAATAAACAGTAAGCTGATGGAGCGGCAATAACACACGTACAAACGTGCTTTCCACATCTGCTTTCCATTTTGGACTTTGGTGAATTTAAGGATTTTGGTCGGTTTATTGTATGGTTATGTAATGTAATGATTTCTATAAATTTGGGGTCATTCCCGTTGGAATTTAATATTATAAATCAAGCAAACGTCATTATCAAGTGCTGGAATGCAAGGAATGTACTTCAAACGCATAAACAGAAGCTTACCAAGTGTTTTTGGCACCATGTCCCCATAACCAACTGTTGTCATCGTTATAATAGACCACCAGAATGAATGAGGTATACTCTTGAATTCTGTCGGAGAACTCCCGAATTCAGCATAATAAACAGCACTAGAGAATAATATTACTCCAACACAGAGAAAGAAAAACAACAGTCCTAGTTCTCGTAGGCTTGCTTTGAGCGTGTGACCCAGGATTTGAAGTCCCCTCGAGTAACGAGAAAGCTTAAAGATTCGAAAAACCCTCACCAGTCGAACGCAACGCAGAATTGCTAAGGATGACACACTTGTTGGTTCTTTCATAGGTAGCGTTATAAAAAACGGAAGAATTGCTACCAAGTCTATAATATTAAGAACAGACACCAAGAATTTACATTTGTTTGGAGAGCATAAAAAGCGAACAGTGTATTCAAGCGTAAACCAAGCAATACAGAACGCTTCGATCACAAAAAATGCTGAATTCTGTTTCTGTCTGGGCACAGGTTTTTCATCTCCCGATGTTGAATTATAATTGCGCTGAGGTTTCTGCTGAAATTGCGGAAGAGTTTCAACACAGAACAATACAATAGAAAGCACTATTACGGTGACTGAGAATATAGCCATCGCTCGAGCCCAATTTGAAGTGTCTGGATGCTCAAAAATAGACCAGATCTTTCTCTGGAGCTTGTTCTTCGGCATAGGACGAGCCTCGGGGGTGAAAGCAATATCTAAATCGTCCCCAGCTTGTCTCAAGGCATCTTCACCCAAGTCAAAAAACTTCAAATCGCCAACGAATACTTTTCTTGGGATGTTTGTAGGTCGAATAAGCACTCCACAAGTTTGGTAGTATGCCAATATCGACTCAAAACAAATCCTATTCTTGTCGAAAAAGTATTCCTTTTTCTCGTGGTCGTAAAACTTTTCCCTTCTCTGTGGACTGCCGAGCAGAGAATCTGGGAATCGTTCGAGAGTTTGGTCGTATGTTTCATAACGGAGGCCAGAAATATTAATGATAATGCGATTGCCTAGATTTGGATTCCTAAAGCTGGGAGCTTTTTTGACTTTGGGTTTGGAATTCAATTCTTTGCTTGAAGGAGTTTCCTTGCTTTCTTTCGTCATTTCACAAATCTTTCACTCTTTGTGATGATGTCCTGTCTTCTTCATTCAGCATAGCAAACATTGGATCTTGGCTTGGCCATTGATCAAATGCTGTAATCTAAAGAATCACGTACAGTCTTGCTGTCCGAGGTGGTGATGAACTCCTAATTATGACTTAATTCAATTGCTTGTAGAATAATTGTTACCCGGTTTAGTTATTAAACCAATTTCACAGATAGACTATCACTTCAAGCAGAACTTTTAGGAACGTCTTTGGATGGGCCAAGGTTTTTTGGGGGGCAATTTTTTGCCTCTAAAGAGGTTACCCGATCGATGTCGCCTCCCTCCTGATCAACTCATTTGAAGCTCTGACTCTGATGGCACGCAAAGTCAAAACAATAACCGGCTTAATAATAAGGCGCGTTTCACTGATTTTCATTTACTGAAAACGCCGAAAATTTGGCCCCAAACTAAACTCGTCGCAGAAGTTCCGTCTGACATTACGGGAACCAACAACTCCAATCACTGATTTTCTGAGCAACAGACGAGGAATCTGATTCGCAAACATTGACCGATAGCTTTCAACGATTTTTTTGACAGAATACTGTAACACACGGCTCCTGGTAACGGTTCGCTGATTAAACGCGTGTGGATAGTCTGTTTTTACTTCGACACTTAAAAATAAATAATGTGGGTTTATTTGAGGAGGACAAGTTTTGGAATGGTTTTGGGCCAGTGGTGTGTTTGTATTTGCTCGGATTTTTTCGTGTTTTCGTCGTAAATCAGACAGCAGTTTTCGGTACAACATCCGCGAGAAGTGACCCGTGTTACGTTGCTTCATCTTTTGTTCAGACAATGAGGGGTTTGATGAACCCAACTGGCTTAGAAACGTCTTTCTTCCAGTATTTTCTTCGTTACTTAAAATATTTGTTAAGTCGAATTTGAATTTAACTTTGCGCAAATATTTTTTGTTTATCGGAATGACATATGGCCGCTCCGAGGACAACGAGGAGCCAGTCAGTTATGATTGTGATAACATCCTGGTCGCTGCTGAGGCTTCTCTTACTGTTTACCTCCATAAGTACAGACGTTATTAACAAACACTCGAAATTTTACTTAGGACAAACGAACTTCTAACTAGGACTTCTGTCTAACTTCAAGTTCAAGTTGATCGAAGTTGAAATACTGAATTTTGGAATTGTACTTGAGTTTCAGTGAAAACACAGTGATTGTATGGAAAAAATTATACGGTTGTGATTTGAATATCACGGTTTTGACGCAGTAGAGTGTTCATCAATGGTCATGCTGTGAACTTACATTATTCATTTAGGAATTAAAACTCTTTCATTCTATTTATCATTTAGTGTTGTTTTAGACATGGTATTGAGAAGCCACGTAGGCACGCATTGTCAACATGATGTTCTCCGATAAATAAAAGAGTAGATAAGCTATGGAGACTTGATTGGTTTAGATTAATGAAAGAAGTGATTCTAGTCAACCGGCAGTCTCTCTTACGTAAAAAACGTTGAATAAACAATAAGAACTAGAACAGTTGAAGCCAAGCTAAAGGCAGCAAGTCATGAAGGAAGCGCGCGCGCGCTCATCGAGCATGTTACATGAACATGAACACTTTCAGTTACAGAGCGCAACATCTTATGACTTGGCCCACCAACTAAAAACTCGGTCTACTCTTTGCAACAAAGAAAATTTGGTGCGCGCGCTGTTAAAGATATTAACATCACAGCCATGACTGGCCATGCCTTGGAAGTGTCCAGCCTTCCATGATGTGAAGGTTGCGTCTTTTACAGCCAAGTACTCTCATCTTTGTAGACCCTTGTTACAATGCGGCGTGAATGTTTTCCTATTCGAGGCGCCACTTTTAATCGAGAACAAGCTTCCTAAAGTTCATCCCTACGTACGTCAGATCAGCGTGGGAGATGTAGACGGCTAATGCCGGCTAACAGCGATATGGTAATGGCGTGGGACCAGACACCCTACAGCAGTATTTATTGGCTAAAGAAACCATCACAAAGGAGAGCCACATCAGTGATCGAGATGCGTGATATGGATGCAACTAAGAATTCTATTCCCAGACGTTTTGAATGTGAAAACATCACACCACCATCCATTCATTCATAAATATGATGCAACTTAAACAAATTAAAATTAAAAATGTTATTCCCAAGGCGTCTGAAATGGGAAAATATTACGCCAAAATCAAAAGGACCCGCATTTGTCCCACTTATGATAGTCATCTCTCAAAATGCTTGATTTATTTTGAAGCTTGTGATTGTGGATTCCGTTTGCATTTTTTCAAACCATTTCACTCACTACCTTACGAGAAAAATTATCACTTTAATCAATCACCTATCTATAACATCTCTTTTTTCGTACAAAATTATTTACATGCATTATCTTAAGCTTGAGCGATTACACCACTTTTAATAAATCTTGTAGTTTTTTTATAATAATCTTTATTCCATCCATCAAAAAAGAAAAAAAAGAAATTATTTACAAATTATAATTTCATATCCTTACATAATTAAATCAAATCTCGTAGTTGATGAAGAGCCAATGTTACAAGAAATTTCTCCTTTATAAGCTAAGTACCAATAAGCCAGGAAACTTCGAGGTGGCAGGCAAAAGAGTTTTAAGGGATATTTAAACGAGGTGAGCGCAAGGTATAATTTTCAACTTTGCATACAATTCCAAGTTCTTTCTACCAAATCATTTTTTGTTGAAAACGTGGCTAACTTAGAGTTCGAATTGAAGTTGTACTGGAAAACCAAGAAACCCTCAATACGAACAAGTTCAAATCTCTGCCCATTTGCCAATGTCGTTGAATACGAAAACGTTTGACCAACCAACATTACACACTTATTCACCTGTTTACATATTTGCTGGTTTTTACGCACAACGTTGGTTGAATGTAAAATAATCCAGGAGATTATCCAGGATTTTCTTGAGGCATGGGTGCTGCGCTTTACGTCAACCCAGGAAGGGGGCGAACCCTTACAGTTGATTTTATACTCGTATCTTCAAACCCGGCAGGGGTAAATACATTTTTTTTATATTTTAAAAGTGCAAATCAACTATTTTGAAATTGCTTTCGCCTGATTCTAGAGATTAGTATAGGTAATAGCATGGTTCGAATTGATAAGATATTTGGGATTTCGAAATTTTTCTACAGTGAAATTTGTGAATAATTTTGAAATATCACAAGTGGTATTTTTATCCCAAATTTCACGTACAATCCATGCTATTATTTGTTTTTATCATGACCTAAGAAATTTCTGAAATACGTACATGTAGGTATTTCAAATTACGGGTGAAACACCGCAGAAATGTCTTACATCGTGATATCATACACACTAATAGTGCATTTAGAATAACGATCACTAGAATAGATCTTTTAACAGATACGGCGGCCATCTTGAATTTGTAAGAAATTATGGGATACCAAGGGGGCACACGAGAAATATTTATAAAAAAAAAGTATGGCGCGATTAATTTCTCCAATAATTTTTAGGCTTTGTGTTTCA
>OCZR010266103.1:1063-12912 GCA_900234385.1 Anemonia viridis | reverse complement strand
AGAACATGCGCATGCGTTGTACACAATATTTTGAAAAAAACTGGGTACGAGAAAGAAAATTGCGACAAAAGTTGCAGAGCTTGTGGCTACACGGTGCAATGCTGAAGCTATCGTTGCCAAAAGAAGAAGCGAATTCTACCTTTCGCAACGATTGCTGCAACTTGTTTCGCAACATTTTTTCGCATTGCGCGGTATGTTACAAGCAGCAATGCTCCGTGCAACTTGTGTCGCAACGGCGTTACGAGACAAGTTGCAGAGAAAATTGCGCCGTGTAACAGGGCCTTAAGAGGGAGGCATAGCAATGACAAGTTTGGTCATCCATGTCCTATTTTCGACTCTGAAAGTTTTTAACTTTCAGTTCCTTTGTTATTTCTTTCATTCTTTCTTCCTTCCTTCCTTCCTTCCTTCCTTCCCTCCCTCCCTCCCGAAAAGAATTCAAAGAGCATTCTACTGGTAATGGTATTAAGATGCAAAGAGACGCCTGAAGTGGCGTATACTCGGACTACCTGATCTGTTGCCACAGGTAGTCCGAGTAATAAGAAGAAAATGGTGAATTTACTAACCCAATATCGTTAAAATGACAATAAGTGAAAGTACTACATGACCAGTGAAGATTATCACAGCAATAGTACACAAGACCAATGAGAAAACAATGCCATATATAGCACCGTTGACTGCTATGATCTCCATGTACATATGGACCCAGTCACTTGAGGTATGGAAGGCTGATTCTAATTCTGGTACGCCTTGTACTTGGGTCTTGAGGAATGCGTCCCATTTGTGATAGATTTTGACCATTTCTCTGGAGGAAAGACCTTTGTTGACGGTCTGTTGTAAAAATTGATAAAGAAATTGGAAAATCAATAGCGGCACACTAACCAATCAAGCCACACTTGCCGCTTGGAACTAGTGTGTGAGGTCAATATGGATCAAACTATGGACCTCTTGCTTAGCAGACAGCACACTAACCAACCAAGCCACACTTGCTACATAAAACAAATTTGTGAGGTCACTGAGGATCAAACTATGGACCTCTTCACAACAGAGATCTTGGTAGTCTGAGCATCACACTACTAAACTCATTTGCATACATTATAACTTACACTTTCAAAGGTCATAACGAACCAGAATGCAGTTGATGAATTCCGATATATTTGTTGATTAGCCTTCATATAGTACAGATGTGCAGATGACCTTCCACTTAGTTTTGTGTGACTTGTAATACCCTTACATTCGCTGACTGTTCGATAGTGCTGGTGTATTTTGGTCATAAGCCATTCAGGGAAACAGTCGGCTCCAGCCTCTCGTACCAGCTCCTTGTTGTTGGCAAAAGCATTGCATATTCGGCACATGTGTTTGATGAATAGAGAGCGATGGTCGTAGATTAGACTTGTGAACTTTGGGTCCATTATTACTGAGCCCTGGAATCATAACAGATTGAATGATAAAGAATGAATACTAATGGTGGTGATGATAGGTGATGATAACAGCGGAGATGACAATGATGATGGTAACGATGATAATGTTGGTCATGACAATGGTGATGGTGATGGTGATGGTGATGGTGATGGTGATGGTGATGGTGATGGTGATGGTGATGGTGATGGTGATGGTGATGGTGATGGTGATGATGATGATGATGATGATGGGTGATGGTGATGGTGATGGTGATGAGGATGATGATGATGTTGATGATGATGTTGATGACGAGGGTGATGATGGTGGTAATAATGACAAAAACGACAACAGCAATGCTAGTGATGGTGATAACGGAGAACATGATGGTAGTGGTGATGGCAGTCTTGATAGTGGTTTTATGATACTAGTGAAAATGGTGGTATATATCATGGCCATTTACCAAATACAACAAACCAAAGAAGAGTTCTGTATAAAGAGTGATTGACAAACTGCTGTCTACAGTACCTTGCCCTGTAAAACATGTTGTCGTACTACATGACTGCGGTCAATCTTCTTGATTCCAAACACCAATTTAACAGTTACCATGGATTCTAGAATAGGTTTGTCTACTGGTGTACATGTTGTAGTGGAACAAGGGTCAATTATTCCATTTCCAGGAAGAGTTGGTATGGGTTTTGTTTTGATATCATTAGTTTCCTCTGTGGATAACAAGAAAACAAAATAGATAAAACACACTGGCAGGGATGGATGTGCAATTCTGCATACTATTCACAAATAAATTTAAGTTGAACTCAAAAACTTACATGTATTAGGCTACATTAATAATGCATGGGAGGGGGGGGGGGCAGTTGAAATTTTTTAAACGACAAAAACATTTGTTGACCCCCCTTGCATCTCCACAAAATTATTGGTACGTCCCCTCATGCCCCAGGCAAAGTTAAACATTTATCCACTTCCCCCAACATTCTGACAAAAATATTTAATCCATGGCAATACTCAGAGTGTGATGTAAGCCTTTGTTATTTATGCACCAATCAGAAACGAATTGGCTGGTAAAACAATTAAACCTTGAAATTCCTTTGGGATATTGGTCGGCATATTATCATCACAATGGTTTTGTTTGAAAACACTGAGTAGTGCTATAGGATACAGAAAATATGTTATGCAAAACACAGGAAGAGAGAGGTATAAAAGAATTGAAAGGAAAGGAAATGGCAGCTACTTCACTTACCCTCTGTGTTTGCAGATGTTTTCATAGGAATTCCATTGCCTATTGGGAAAACAACATTGACAAAATATCACTTTATATAGCTCTTATTAACCAAGTGCGAGGTCCGTACCGTATGTTATGGACTAAATTTTTTCCACTGCCTTATGGCCCAAATGCGTAGCTCAAGGGCCATAAAAAAAGGAAGAAAACAAGGATCCACAACATGTGGTACGGACCGAGCAAAGGAGGTTAATAAAATATTTATTATATGGCTAGGCTAACCAAGTTATTTTCATTTCTCGTCTGCACCATAAGTTATGGACCGCACATCGACCAATCATAGCGTGTGAAATTATAATATAATTTCTTGCCATATAATAAATTATATTTTATTGACTGTATTTTTCAATTATATAACTCATTAATTTTCATTATGCTGAACACAATAAAAAATCACGACCCTGAAGAGACTCCTTGTCATTTACAACATAAATTTCTCAGCAAAACCATTTCAAATTTCTTGATTGACATCCAGCAAAACAAACTTCCTTCCGACAGCAAATTGTACAATTTCCCATGTGTGTTTGGGAAGTGCTGTACTGTAAACCTATTTTTTTTTACTCCAACGAAGGACTAGCATCCGAAACGTCAGTAAGTATTCTCTTTCTTTACGGTGTATAAATTACCTATTCATCACTATTACAAGTTTCTTTAGAAACACGGACGCAGCCTACACTAGTTTTCCGCTAGTTATTATCTCTTTGTAAACATAATGGATACTTAATTATTTACAGCTTTCTGATCCCTGAATTTGGCCTTGGTTATCACAAACCAATTCACCACACCCTCCTCCTCCCATGTAGTTTCTGTACTTACCAGCAGTAGTTGGTATGGCTGTGGTTGTTGGTACGTCCTTGTTGGATGGTCTTGTTATAACAGTTGATTTAATCCTGCCAGATGGTAACAAACACAGGGAAAAAAGGAATCAGCACTAGTCACTAGTATTGTATTATCATTCTATGGTTTCTAGAACATGAACGTATTACCTGTGTAATGATAATAAACCTAAATAAATATAAATATCATTATTATCATTATTATTATTATTATTATTATCATTATTATTATTATTACTACCTAAACCTAAATTCACAGTCACATGTGTTCATTGACAGCTCTTGGTGGGTGATGAGTTAGTTAGAGTGCAAATATTATACCCGTGAAATTGTAACTAATTAGTGACTAAATAGATAATGAGCTGTGATAATAATTTTAACTAATTATGCCATCGTAGACTATCTATGAGTTTATGGACGCTTTATTTATAGCATATCTAAATGAAACTTAGTTCCAGTTATCATTAGTCTATAGTATTTTCTTGTTTACTTCGCGATAGTTGAGCATGATATAATTAGACTAAATTGTTGAACAAAGATTATAGTCACAATTTTGTCACTAATTTGTGTTGCAAACTATTCCACGGTTATAATATTTGCACTCTATTAGTTTATAAGAAAGGGAAACATTTTTACCTTTGTGGCGTTGTTGGTCTAGAAGTTTTGAGAGTAGATTTCAATCTTGGTTTCAATGTTGATTTCAATGTTGATTTCGGCAAGACAAATACTTTCGTAGTGGGCCTAGTCGACCTCTTCAAGTAAGGTTTCTCAGTTGTAAGAATATCTGAGGGCAAAGTGTTAGGTTTCTTGGAATAGACTGTTATTACAGTAGGTGGTCCATTAATGAAGTTACTCCTCACTTCGACAATGTCGTCACATATCTTACAATCATAGTTATCTCCGCTCATGTTATACTTCAGGTCTAGAAGTTGCTGCAGGTTTGAGTTTTCTTTGAAGAAAGACGGTGGTTTGTCGGAAGGGGTGATCTTAGTGTCAAAATATACAGAGCCTCCTAGAATGATAAGGTACAATAGCAGTAGACCAAATCTACATAGATGCACAGGCTTGGCATAGTAGAAAAGACATAGCTGAAGGCTTGTACCACACAGCCAAGACTGCTCAGAAGTGTCTTCTGGATTACCTCGTGGCTGTAAAGGAGAGGTGTCATTGTCACCAAGCAATGGGGTAGAGTCGGATTCTTGGGGATCGTCTGATAGGTACAGTAAATCAGAATCATCACTGCTTGGGTTACCAGCATCATTAAGCGAGTCATCAAGTGATAAGTCATTATTGATAGGGAGGTCAGTGACGGCGTCAGTTAATTCAATTGGAAGGACATCATCTGATTGAAGTGGGAGATGACAGACTCTTTCAGATGGGTTATTCCCAGACAAAAACCTTTGAATATCACCTAAAAAGAGGCATTGACAAAAATATCAATACATGAATAAATACAGCATAGAGAAAAAAAGATCCAAGCACTTGGAATGAAAAAACTCCAATTCACCTACATGGGGGAGGTATGGATATTTTGTGGTACTACACAATATACCCTCCTCAGACCCTCCCCACCACTTGGAAATACTAATCCCCCTCCATGGGGGAGGCATGGATATTTTGTGGTACTACACAATATACCCTCCTCAGACCCTCCCCACCCCTTGGAAATTCCAATCCCCCTCCATGGGGGAGGTATGGATATCCTGATATGGAGGGGTGAAGCATATCTTTACCTGGCAGTTCACTTTGAGTTTTACAACTTCCGAATGGAATCCAACCAAACAGAAATCTAAACAGACACTTTTCTAATTCATGGATATAACTGTGCCATAGGAAAAGTGCTGGAGGGATGATCAAGATTACTGTCAGCCAGCAACTTATGACTATTAGCATCATGAAAAGTCCAAAATCATGAATGGCTGGCATCTGCAAAAAAATCAAAAATTTAAAATTAAAAAATATCACCTGGTTAGGGTCAAAATTAGTCTCCCATTCCCCTGCGGTTCACTCCCGCCAGCCACTAACGGCTGCTCACTCGAGCCGAAACATTCCATTCCGATTAATTGACCAATCAGCGTTAGGCTTCCATATTCTGTAAACCTGGATTAACTATGACTAAGCAAATAAAACAATTTACATCGCTATTCAATAACTTTTTCGGGGTTACATGCATTTTGTAATGTTAACGAAGCTATTATGGAGATTTCTTCACAAGAACATTTTCACCTGTGATTCTGGCAAATTCTTTAATTTTGCGGCAAATATATAACAAGTAATATGATTGGTTCTTGAATAACAATGAGAATGGAATGTTTGGCTCAAGTGAGCAGCCGTTAGTGGCTGGCGGGAGTGGACCGCAGGGAATGGGAGCTAGACTAATAACGGCTGCGAAGGAGTCTAG
This sequence comes from Anemonia viridis, assembly GCA_900234385.1. Lineage (NCBI taxonomy): Eukaryota > Metazoa > Cnidaria > Anthozoa > Actiniaria > Actiniidae > Anemonia > Anemonia viridis. Next base: position 6,986 of record OCZR010266103.1, on the reverse strand, counting down.
GTGAAAATCAAATTTCAAGGATATCAAAAATAAAATAAAAAATTAAGTATGGTGCATAGCAAAGTAAAGTAAAGTAAAGTAATCTACCTTTGACAGACAGTTTGCTCCAAATGCAGCGGCAGTGGTAAAAGAAGTAAAAAAAGTGGCACCTCCAGCAGTGTTAATAGTATGCCACATTCTAGACTTGATATCCCGGGAATTCTTTGCATGGACAAATGTGTTAATAAAGACAAAGACATCATCAACTCCAATGCCGATAATTATAAACAATGAGGCACCACTGAGGATTGTAACATTTGGGATTGCAAATATTACTCGGAATATGAAATAGGCAAAGGGTAAGGATAGAAGTATGCTGAGCATACCGAAAAAGGTTAGGAAGAGAGAAAAAGAGGTCAGAACGAAGACAAAAAGGATGATGATGATAAGCGTGTACTTTGCCAGGTTTATGTCACTCCACATGGTTTTCGAGACCAGGTAGTCAAACACTTCAGGACCTCCATAAAGTACCTTTACTTTTCTGTTGGAAAATAAGAGGAAAAAATTAGTTTTTAATGTGAATAGAAGTTTTGACTATTATATTAAAATTAACCCAGCAATACAGGTACAATCCTTGGACTCAGTTTTATATACAGGGCATGTGTTAGTAGAGTTGTTTGTTGGTCCTTTCCTGTGCTTCGAGGGTTTTTCTCCACTTTTCCTCATTCCCACTAGAGGTTGTTTAAGGATATTAATAGAATTTGAAAGATTTGAATAGTTATTCTCATTTCTGTTCTTTGTATTTTCCTCATACTTTCACAATTAAAAAACGTACAGTAGTTGCAAACATTTTGATATTGAAATGATTAGCTTAGAATTCATGAACAATATAATTTTTTTTAGAAAAGTGATTTTGTTGTCTCATCTTTTTGCTAATTTGCCTTTCAATAAGGAGAAATATTGTGAAAAAAAATATACCCAGTAACACGATGAGTTTCAACACAATAGTTAATCAGCCCTCTACGGGTTTGTCACACTGAATTGGGAAAACATTGTCACACCGAATTGGGAAAACATTGTCACATCATGGATAGTACATGTAGGTCTATTGTATTCAAGAAAATTAACAAAAAATTTCAGCTGAACATCTGTTCTAGGTGGGTTTTTTTTTTAAATAGAATGTAATCTTTTTTTTGCAATCTGGGTCTAAATATTCTTAAATCTCTCTGTGTGTTTATATCTGTGCCTGTCTGTTTCAAGATTCCCTTCTGTCTTTCTAGATCTTTTCTTTATTCATTTTTCCTTTCAAAATTTAATTTAATTTTTTTTTCGTCTTTTCTGTCCCTTTTATTCCTTCCTCTCTAACTCATTCTTTATCCTTTGAGTCATTTTTCCTTCCATTTTCTTTTACTCCTTTTTCCATTATTTTTATGTCTCAAAATATTTTTCCTTTCTCTCCATCCACCTGTTCTTCTCTTTCCGAGCAGATGTGTCAAATACTACATAATTTGCATGAAAATTCATTAACTACTCCTCACGACATGACTTCAAATTCTATTGTTTACAAGTGATTCTGCTTAATGAATTCATAAGACCCCTAATGACAGTACTGAAAAATATTTCAAAAGAACAATGCTTAATGTTCATCATTCATGTGCGCAGATGTTATCTTTCTTTGAAAGTCAATGAAAATAATTTTTCGGACAAAAAGAAGCCTATAATTCTGTTAATTTTTTTCACTTTTTAGAAGGATCTGTTAATATTTTTTTCCGTCTTAACAGAATTCAATGACAATGTCAAACAAATATCATTGTTCTGCTAACATATTTCAGTTTATCATTCAGCTAAAGATTATTTGTCATTAATTATAAGGACAAAAAAGTCATGGCCAAGCTTGTCAATCAATTTACTGGGGAATGTAAATATTATAAGAACAAAATATATTCACAGCCAAGCTTGTGATATGATTCGAAATATATCTGTAGTTATTCTAGTAAGTTTTTCTAATTTAGACAAAAAGACACACATTTGCACATACATAATTTTAAGAAATACAATTCTATTGACCACAGAGCACATACTGTATATATTCAAATTCGAAAAGGTTACCCCATTAGATAATGACTGTATAACATATACAAAATGGGAAATGGACCGTAAGATGGAGTACTAATGCATATTCTGGTGTATATAGGTCACCCTCATACTGTATATACATCAAATCCCAATATTCATGTCTAGACATGACTTACTCTAATAGTCAACCCTAAGATTTTGCTTAAGAACTACTGTAAATAAATTAATATGAAGGATGCCAATATCCTTTTGAAGAAAAAATTCAAGATCTGAATAGGTTTATTCAAGAAAACAAGTTATTCATGAAATCACTTGACCACGTAACTGCTAAAACTGAAGAGCAAATTTACAGACATCTGTTACATCAGAAATCAAAAAATTTATTATTGCAGCAAGGAAGTGAGGATTACTGCAAGTACATCAGGGCTTACTGTTGTTTCCGATAAAATATGACTCCCAAGACTTCAACATTGTAGTCTGCACTATGCATTAGATAGATGTCAATCATCATTGAATTTCAAATAAAAGATATTTTACAAGATACAATGAATGATATAGGTAGAAAAACCAGAAATATAGTTTCTTTAGAAACAATGGGGTGGAAAATAATTTATTTGAGTGATATTTGAGTTGATAGAGAATGATTGACGTCCATCTAATGCACAGTGCAAACTACAATGTTGAAGTCTTGAGTCATGCTTCATTGAAAACAGCAGTTACGTAATGGCTAGTCACTTGACAGCCATGGAAAATAAAATATGCTTCATGATTCGGAAGTTGTACTGAAGTTGCTCAAAATTTTCATCTAGACTCTTCTAGATTTTAGAATTTAGAAGTTGATTAAAATTAATAACCAGTGAACTCTACTCTCATAGGACACCGAGCCCAGCAGGGCTTATAACCTGGGTTGCGTTAGTTGGGGGCTCTAAGCCACCCATGATACAAGATACTCAATGGTACAAGCCAAATTCAAGTCTTAGCTTGCTCATATATTTCTGGATTAATATTACAGCTCAAAATGATGATTGAGGGAAAGATTTGAACAGACTTGTAAGTTCCATTTTAACTAGACATCGTCTAACGACCAGCCCTTAATTAACAAGATACTCTTTTGAGATGCTTTCAATAACTTAACTTATGCTAATAATAGCTAATGAAACAAGATGTAAACAGACAGACTTGAAGAAAGCTTATCTCAATTGACCAAAGTACAATTATATTGAAATAACCTACATGTATCTTTGAAAAACACAGACTAAAACGATGGATTTTGAAGAACATATCCTGCGTTGAAAATCTGTAACTTATCAATCACATCTTAATTGAAAAGTAAATAAACTTACAGTAATTTAAAGTGTTCTAAAATATATTAGAAAAAAACAAAACTCAAAAACAATAAATAAAAATATTCACTAAAGTTTATAAATAAATTATCTTATCAACATTTTAAGATTGTATCCTTTTAAATATTTTTTTTAGAGGCTTTTAATGTTTATACTTACTCTGTTGAAGTTGTCTTCAGAAACTCGATAAATTTGGCCATAAATTTGACATACATTTCACTCTGTTCCTCCGCCTTTTTTCCTTTATTATCGTGGAGAGTATATCCCTTTAGAGGGAAACCAAACTTGATCTGGGCTCTAAGGAGAGTACTGCGACGATTTTCGGCCGAAAACTTTCCATCAACAAACCAATAAGTGAATTGTTTACTGAGCAAAAAGGTGAGAGTTTTGTGCATAGAATTATTTGTCAAAGTTTCTCCTTGACCATCATAAAAAGACATCCTGTCAAAAGTTGTCGGAAAAAAGAAGTCGACAAGAGAAACTGGAGGTGTACAGGCATTATATCTACTGGAAAGAACAGGATCAAGCTTGACCATTTTCCATTTCCAGCAAAAATCCTGAAACCCTTTGAACTTCATAATTTTTTGTTCAATTTTCTGCGCTGTTTTCAGTCTTTCCACTGTGAACATGTTTTTGTTGTCATCTCCTTGGGCGATGTAGATCAAATCGATGGTCCATCGACTTCTTGATTGTGTGTATTTATATTTTGGGAATGAAGTTGGGGTATCTGTAGGAGGGATAGGCCATGGTTCGGCTGAACGTCGAACACGAAGCCTGTAATTGTGCGATCTTTGTTTTGCTACTGTGAAGGCATCTTCGTGTTCAGAAGCAACTTGACTTGGTATTTGAAACGACTGTAACGATATATCCACCACTATTTTGTACTTCCAAAAAGTCACTACACCAAGAAATGTTGGAATTAGTAATGCTAAACACAGCACAACAATAGATAGGATTGTAAGGTTGAGTGGAATCCTTCGGGATAGTTTTTGCACTCTTCCTACAAGAACTGTCTTTGCTCTTCGAAGATTAGCAAAACAGCTGAGCTTAGGCTGCCGAAAACTCAACGAAGGATTGTCGGAAAAGCTCCCAGAGTGAACCCCATCTAGTTCTATATCAGTGCCTTCTAAAAGCTTAAAATCATCGCTCTTTTGTCTTGAATGACGAGCTCTTTGAGGCATAATGTCGATGGGTTTTTCTTGAAGCTTCACAACAACACCAACTTCGCGTCAACTTCGCCTTCTTCGTCCAAAATCTTTATCTTTCAAGGGCAGAATTCCAACTAGAAACCTCCTTTCTGAAGCCCGAGGAGCTAGTAATTCAAAAATGAGTGAATAGAAGCTCAATTTTGACGTTTGAAGGCCGCTTTGGCCAAGTTTTTCTGTCCATCATTTGACTTTGACTTTGTCAAGATGGCCGACCACCCGTTTGTTTTGCTTGATCACGTGATGAATACTGAAGAAAGCGCAAAGTTCACGCAAAAAACTTTGAATAATAAAAATGTTAAAAAAAAATTCAAATCTTTAATTAAGATTGTCTTTCTTTCTAGTGCTTGTATTTCTTGGTATTGTATTTCCCTTTTTTGATGTCAAAGTATGAAAAAGTTAATTTTTTTTACCGGATTTTTTAAAGTGTTCAAAGCAGGGGGTACGTCGAAGTTTTAATTGGCTACCTTGTAGTACACAGAGCGGGCTGAAACAATAAACAATTGCTAAAGAAATTATCTGAATTGCTGTGCCTTGAGCATTTGAAAATGAATGAATACAAGTCTTTGTTTTTGAGGATCGAGGATGAGTGGAGGAAATCGAAAAGAGGTTTTTGCCTTCGTTGTCTGGTCTGCTTATATCAAACATCACCAGGTAATGACAGTCTTCAGAGTGATTCTTTCATGTGTAAATATCTTAATAAAAGAAGGGAATGTCTTGTTATAAAGAATTGACTGAATCTTTTCTTAAAGCTCTCTTGCTAGTCCCACATTTTAAAATTCACTTTTCGCCGCTCTCAGCCATCAGATGCTTTTCAACTTCAATATTCATGGCATGTTACAGCGCCCTGTCTAGACCCGTTACACCTTGTAATTTTAGATCGAGCCTGATCATCGCTGTTTTTTTCCACAATTAATCAGCTTCTGCTTTCGATCAGCACTCTAAGTTTCGTACTGAGCTGACGAGATTAATGATAATAGGGGACTACTGAAGTGAGGATTTTTTAAGTGATCCTTTTTTTAGAGAAAGTTTTCAAAATGAACTGATTAGCTTCAATTTTTTTGTTCCTTTTAGATGGACATGACGGTAAAATGTAGTCTGATGAAGTCATAGTTCAGTTGAAGATATGTAAGAATATTTATATGTAGCTAGACCAACGGAAATGGTTTGCCAAGGATCGAGTTTGACTTGCTGAGTTAGGATTTGGCCCGTGCTGACGGCTGAAACGTTTATTAGAAACCATGGGTATACTTTAGACGGATACGAATATTTCATTTATTATATTAGGTCATATATGATTATCTTCCTCTATTCTCTTCT
>OCZR010266053.1:7295-19025 GCA_900234385.1 Anemonia viridis | reverse complement strand
TAAAGGTTCAAACAAAAATAGATCTTTTCAATCATACATGAAGGATGAAAGTAACTTGAACAAATTAAAAGTAACTTTTGAAAAATATTAAGTTATTAAAGAATAATACGGCAAAGAATAATACCAGTATAAAACTCTTAAGGTAATCAAAACTTTGAAAGCTATATTTTGTAACTATATGATGGTATTGATATCTACTTCTCACTTCCAGAATGCTATAAATAAAATTTAAAAATGATATTGTGCAATACCTTTTTTACTTGCTTTTCATGAATTGGACCTCTTTCCATGCACTCTTCACTGCAAAACATGTAATCTTTTGTCTCAAAATACACTTCATTGTCCACATTCTCTCCACATGTTTCACAGACCAGTTTCTCCAAATCTGGGGAAGACTTTTTCAGAGACAGATTTTTGTTCTTTGCAGTTGTACTTCCATCTTTTTCACTATAATCGTCACTGTCATCATCTTCACTTTCATCATCTTCACTCTCAACATCATCTATTTCTTTGCTACATTTTCTTTTGATACCATTGGGTGTTTCTTTCTCCACAGCTGATAATCTTGGTGCTTTGTAAATTTTTTCAACCTGAAAAGTGAAATTTCTTAATATCAGTTTATAATGTAAGATAGTTTATCTAAAATTTACCAAGTGAAAAAGCAAGTAGGGAAGCACTGGTAGCCAGGGGTGTATTTAGGGGGGTCCTAGGGTGCCCGTGACCCCCCCCCTTCTAAACCACAAAAGTGATAAAAAAGAGCAAATCTGACCATAGTGTTATGACGACATAGTAAAAGTTTGGTATGTAGGGACCCCCCCATGAAAAATCCTTGATACGCCCTTGGGTAGTGTAGGTGTGGCTTGCCTCTCACCAATGCCACCCATCAGTTCAAGCCCCTGGGCTTGGTGTCCTATAATGAGTTAATATGTTTGTTGGTTCTCTCCTTTGCTTTAAGGGTTTTTCTCTTGGTTCTCTGGTTTTCCCTCCCTCCACAAATATTCAATCTTTGGGCTTTCACTTAATAGATAGTTTGGAGCCTTAAGCTCTTTTGTAATATGTCCCATGCTGTGATAAAACACCCAAAGCGTAATAGACAGGTAAGTGTACAGTAGATATAAATCAACAGTTGTTAGATTTCTAAAAAAGACCCATTAGATATTAAGTGATTGTTTTACTGCAGTAGTGTATGATCTGGTTATAGTATACATGTCTGGTGTTTTTAAAACCTCACACACCACACAAACACACACACAATAGAACTATAATAGTGGATTTCAAGTGTGTATTCATTGTTTTTAACCACCAGAGTCAACTTTTTTTAAGGCATGGTTAAAAAGATCATATTTTGAGTCAATAGAAAACATATGGTCCCATGGCTCTACTTCTGATATAAATGGTCTATTTAAAGCAATACAATGCATGTAGTCAGGCACTTTTAATTTAGAATTGCCTACATGAAGTAGGTTTATGTGGCTTATTATATAAGGTTTCTAAATCCACTTCACTGACTACTGTATGATCGGCGTAATAATGCATGGAAAAAGAACTGTGGTTAATGTTTTCAAGCAACCTTTAATTATCCCCAATCACATGCACGAAATCCTAAAATTTGCCATCATGGCAAAGAAAGTTTAGGTGAACACCAATCAGTCCATATATAAGCACATGCATGCCCCTGTTACAGCTTTGTGCTTTCAAACAATGTCATGGAAACACTTTGATTAACATCCACTAAACTTTGCAAGAATATTTTTGCTTGTGTGGTGTGTGCCATTCATGAAAGCTATACCTCCTCCATCGAGGGGAACATACATATATATATTTTTGAAAAGTGTGACAGCCACTATACCCCAGCCTTCTCAAATCTTCCCCACCTTACAGATTGTTTAAAACTGCATGGAAATGGGTGATCAGTAGACTCTAACAAGTGAACATTCCATAAAAAATGCAAAACAACAGTCACATCGATAATAGACACAATCTCCATGATCTTTCCAACATCCAAAGCATACTTGAATATACAATATAGAACAATAAAGTAATTTATTAACCTTTCATGTAACATAAGCACAAACCCTCACATCATTTGGACACATGGAACATTTATTTCAATTTGTATAATTATATATATAGGCTGTCCAGAAACTTGGTGTTCTTATTAATTAATTCATATTTAATATATCTATTCAATTATTATTAATTATTTATTCAAAGGTAGCATTAAAATTTTGATCAACATGCACACTTCCTCAAAAATAGCCACAGAAAAAGATATATTGCCTATTGTACATTTTGTACATTTTGTATTTACTATAGTCACAGTGGTTGTGCTTCCAATTAATGTGCTAATTGACCCTTAAAGACTGCTATAAATATGCCCTAAAGCAGTTTTATAGTAACAAATATTTACAAATGGCACTAGTTGAAATTGTAATCATTGTACAAATACCAGTAGGAAACATTAATCAACATTAATCATACCTTATGTTCATAACAATTCTAAAATAGCCTTGAGAGATACATATTGTATGAACATTATTAATTTTGTGAATACTGATTACTGGAAGGCTAAAGTACATGTAGCATGAGTAATGCAACATATAAAAGATATTAATAAATTATAAGTGCTTTTATTAATCAAGGTTAGGCTTGTCTTTATATGGGTCTCTATTATGCTTTCAATTAGTTCATGTTCTTAAAACTTATTTAATGTCAACCAGTCCTTATTATAGTTCTGGTTTTAGTATTTAATCAGTTGAAAGCAATTGAAGCAACTAGCAGTGTTATTAAGTCATTGATAAACCAGTGTACTAGCTAGTCTATTACAGCAGAAACAAGAGGGGACTGACATTTCTGAGCTTGATAAACAAGATGCATTGTGAACCAGCTATACAATGTAAAAATCTATAATTACATACAATCACCCTCTCAATAACACTCCACAGACTGCATATTTGAAGTTGGCCATAAACTCAGACCAATGGAGCAAATTCATGATATATATATTTATCTGCCTCTTAAGCAGATAACTTACTAGATTACTGAAACAATATCAGCCTCAGCTTCTACGCTTAATTATTTTGAACACCAATTAATGACTCTGCAATTTGGTATAAACTATTTAAATTGATAAGGCATCATCTTTTGGTATTAACCTTTTTGGTTTTGGTTCAGTTCATTTTATTAATCTTTTAATGTTAGGTACGTATGTTGGTTCCAGAAGAACATGTTTCAATGACTTACTGCATACAAATATGTTGAGTAAGCCATCATTGCAAGTCTGTTTGTATTAACACATCTGCCATGTATGTGTAAGATATTTATTGTGTGAGAAACTGTCACAACAAATGCTGAGAACTTAAATAAACATCTAATTGGGTTTTAGCATTATAGAAGACAGAACCTTAAACCAAAGACATTTTAGAGATAAGAATTTACACCCTATATGTAAAGCAAAAACAATCATATTCTTAGGAGATAACAGTCTGCTGAAGGTGGTTCAGCCATCAGGAAATTAAAAACATGCCCTATGGATATTCTGTAACTTTCCCAAGTTGAATAAGTGCAAACTAAGAATGATTAAAACTCTTCTGTGTTTTTAGCTTTTGTGCTTTGTCAAACAATCTGTATTTTTTGAGCATCCTATATAGAAATACAGAACAATGAATATATATATATATATAGAATATATAGAATCACATTAACACATGCAAGATGTGACAAAATAAATGATCATAATAAGAAATGAAAAAAAAAATGAAAAAGGAAAAGATCAAACAATCTATAAAGAATTATGCTCAAGAAAGAGAATATAATTTTCAAATTCTAATTAAAAAGAGCAAGCGGGTGGGGTGCCTCATGCAAATATGTATTGATCAAACAGCTGGTTGAAGTTTGATAGGTCGCTTAATTCAGCTTTTGTTAATGCCTCAAGATATAAGAAAACTTATTGAAACTCCTATCAATTTTTTCATTTTTTTCTTCCTTATTTCCAAAGATTAAAAAATATGAAAACATGACTTATGCTGTATAAACTAGCTGAGGGAATCAAGAATGGCTTAGGGGTAGTCCACTCGTCTCTCACATCTGGGTTCTTTCGTTTTAATCCTGAAACTCTGCATCACATGTGAGCATGTGAGTTTGTTGGGCTTCAACTGAGTAGTTAAAATAATTCTTGCTTGCTTTAATTGAAAAATAGAAAAACAAGTCTGGGTGTCTTTTGACAGCTTCCATCAATCTTCATTTTTAATAACTTAATACATCTAAATAGAGAAGCTAAATTATGATATTTGCATCATAAAATAATTACAAAAAAACTTTAAGACAATAGGGGTGCTAGCATTTGAGGGCAACAAGAAATTAGTTTTTGATGAAAGTAGTGGTTATAATTAACATTAAGCTAGGACAAAAATGATTAAAATTTACTCTAAAATATGAAGGAAATTTTACATTTGAATGATTCAAATCCTAAAAGTATTAATTGTATGCATGTTTACATACTGTACAAGAATTTTTTAAGACCAAAAAAGTTAGCAATGATATGAATTTTGAATATTTTGACATGATCACTGATTAACCAAGCCCAGCCTTAATGGAAGGTTTGGGAAGAGATGAAAACAAAAATAATAGGTATCACCTCAAGGGATTGTCAAAATGAAAAAGCGTCAGAAGCGCTGATGAAATATGACTGATTAGGAAAGATATTTGAAAAACAAAACCATTCAAAATTATCTCATGTTTATTCCACCATTATGTTAATTCAAACACCTACATAGAAGACAAATTTTAGAGTTTTCTAAAGATTCATAAAAAGTTTATCTACACCGATAAATACATCACAGCAAAGATAAGATACTATTTTAAGACGTTTCAACTGATGGGTGTTTGATAGTAGTTTATTATGGAATGGAATTTAGATATAAAGGACTGGGAATGGGAATTTTGAATAAAGGGTGGTGTTGCAGTTGTAAACTCTTCTCTCATCTCTTAATTAAACCTCAGGCATCATGGCAGCAAAAGGTTTTGAATTGAGGGTTTCTCCAGTTTTTCTTATAGCAAAATTACTAAAGTTTCCTTGCCAAAGGTTTTATGAGGTTCAAAACAATAATTACTGCGAGAAGTGTTTGGTTAGTTGTTTTAATTATGCTCACAAATTTTTGCACTACTTTTTACCACAAGGTTTTCGAGGACACAAAGGTTGCGGGGACACAACCTTTGTGACGACACAAAGGTTGTGACGACACAAAGTTTGCAAGGGCACAAAGTTTGTGAGGACACAAAGTTTGCGAGGACACAAAGTTTGAGAGAATAACACAAAGTTCGCAAGGACACAAATGTTGTGAGGACACAAAGGTTGGGGACACAAAGGTTGCGGGACACAAAGGTTGTGAGGACACAAAGTTTGTGAAGACATAAAGTTTGCAAGGACACAAAGATTGGGAGGACAAAAGGTTTGCCAGCCCACAAAGTTTGCAGGGACATAAAGTTTGCAAAGACTTTTTCAATTAAAATGTGTCAAATAACTCGTACTTTTTGATAATTTTCTTCTGTCAAAATGCAGTATTATTTCTTAAAAAGTTTAGTTTTAAGAACATTTTTTGCACAAAATTTTGAGGATTTTGCAGGAATCAAATATTTTGAACTTTTTAATCTTCTCAAAAGAGGATGACACCGAATATGTGTTCACAAAGAGAAAAAATTTACTCTTTGATACTTGTTCCTAATGTCACAGAATCAACATAAGCTGTTTTAAACCTTGGTCAAGCCAAGTGTGAATGCTGCAATCCGCTTCATATTCAGGGTACGAGGGCATAAATGGTGGGTTCAAAGAGATCTGCCTATAGACTGAATGTCCACTCAGAAATGTATGCGTTAATAATGGTGAGCACATCCAAATGATCTTTGAAAATCATAACAGTTGTGGCTAACCACCAAGGAAGCAATACCACTGACATGTTTATTAATTTTCATGATTGGGCGAGTTACAAACATTTAAATGTGCCCATCAATACAGCTAAATTGAATACAATTCTACTGGAATTATGAAGAAAGAGCAGGAAGTTGGATAGGAAACCATTATGTACGCCCATATAGTAGCTCCAACCAAATAGAGAAATCTAAAAACGTATACATCTAAAAAGGCATTTGATGACAAATTTCAGATCCATTTGAAATGAAACAATTGTGGTTAATTGTGTATTCAATCTTAAGAAAAAGGAAAATTCTTTAGGAGAGCATTAAGACTTAGCTATGAAAAACTACATGGCCAGAGAATTTTAAAACTGTATGACAAAGAATTAAAAATATGATTGATCATGAGTACATGTAGATCTCAGTGGACTTAAATTGTGGTTCTGTATTGTTTTTTCTAGAACAAAGTTCTTTGGTTCTTACTGATGTACAGAGGAGATAAAGCCTGATTCCTTCCACCAAACAGCTGCCCTTCTGAACTAAATTAACATGTGTAAGAACCATCTACTGACAGGCAGAAAAAAGAAGAAAAATAAGCTGTTCTTTTTCCAAAATATCAACTTTTAGCCCCCCTTTTCAAGAAAACTTTGTAAAGACCAGAAGAATGCTTCCAGTGAAGTTTGAAAACCCTGGAGTGGATGCAATAAATTGAACAAATATCAAAATATGCCTCCACAACATATTTCTCATCAGTATACAGAATAATTTGAATTCACACACACACACCTGGTTCAGTTTGAATAGACCTAGTTTCATGCCTTTGGATTTTTATTTATTCATTTTTATAAACTTTAATGCTTGAGCCCATTTTGTATTTAAGTATACAGACCATTTTTTCTAAAAGAAATTAATGTGATAGAAAATGGACTATTGCAAAATTTAATTGTTTAAAATATTTTTCTCAGTAATCAACCAAGGAACATATATATTAATAAATATGCTTGGTGTGGCTCTTTCTTGTCAAAATTATCTACATATTTAAGTATTTTTGAAATTCTCTTTATTCTTGTCATTATCCAAATATCATGTTTTAAAAAATCCAATTCCTAAAATGAAAGCCTTTTTAGAAAGAGAGTATGGATGCAATAACGGATGTGAAGTTTTTAGATGATATTTCAGAAAAAAAATAATTTCTAAAAGGTGACTATCTATCATAAAATTGTATACATTGTGATCATCAAAAACTAGTAATTTCAATCCTAAGCACCAAGATGTTTGTACTGTTCTATAAAGATATAAAATTTATGTGTAAAGAAGATCAACTGGGTTTTTTTATTGTCAATTATTTTCTTTAAATCTCAAGAGAGGTAGTACTTTGCCAAAGATAGTATTAAATTCTTGAACAACCAACTCAATTTATTTATTCATCCAAAGAACAAGACTTAAATCAGTCTTTCAGTTATCAAAAAAAACACTTGGTTTTCAACTATTTCGAGTTATAAATTCCTAATTCCTTGGATTTCTAGTCTCTTCAAAGAATTTCCTACTTAGAGAACGAACTGGAACAAGAGTTTTCGTGTGCAGACAAGCATTTTACATGACGTAAAAAACAATTTTCTGATTGAGAACGTCGAGGAAATTTACATATCGTGTATGTTGCATTGTTAATTTCATGTTGTTCCTTTACCGCTGAAATCGATTTCAGCTTATCAGCAATCACAAGAAACTAAGAATTGAAGCTCTAAAAATTAAAGCGAAAGTTTTCGAAACTTTCGATCGCCATCGCTGGGCATCGCTGTCGAGCTGCTAGCGCGAAGGAATGATTAATTTCCGAGAGACAGAAAAAGAACTTTTCCCAACTCCACGAATGAATGGGCAAAATTATGCAAATTAGTTTGCCTCGGTTTGTGCGGAAAACTTTTTCCAATTCTTTTTACATTCGAGAACACAGAGCATTTGCTTGAAATATCGGCAGAATATACCTGTTCAAGGACGTGAAAATTATCCCAAATACTAGGGATTAAAGATAGAGTAATATTTCTGGGAAATTTCAGTGTTTTTGGTATAATACCACGTAAGTTTTAAAGAGCAGGCGAAGTAAAATTCGCCAAAACATGAACCTCTCGACCGTATCGAATTGCAGCCCCCTCGCGTAACAAACTACAAGTTTCAAGAAATATGAAACAGTCGATGTAAACATCAGAAGTTTGGTCGGACTTTGCTAAATATCTGCGCTTTTAAACTCACCATATCTTGGTCTTCAGCTTGCCTCTTTTGTCGAAGTTCTGCAGTTAGCTGCCCATCTTGAAGTCGAATTTCCCCACTATTTACGACAACAACATCCATATTACATTCGTAGCCCAAACTTGCCTAAAATTTGCCCTTTGACAGCCTGTGTAAGCTTATCTCTTTGGTTCTTTACGTCCTGGAAGGAACAACAGAGTTCAAGAATAAATGACAAGAACAGCAAAAGCGAAAGCACGAAGTTCGCAAATATTTTCCAATAAAGCTTATAAAAAAATTACAGGTAAAATCTATATTGATTTGACACGGTTGATATGTAGTATTCACCCAACGCGCGAGTACCCCAACATCATATCAAAACTTTTGGCTCGAAGAAAATTGACATTCCAACTGCTTACATGTACGGACTTAAAACTATGAAGGCAGAAAAAATATAGAAAAAAATAGAAAAAATATCTAACCGCGTAAGAGGCTTACTTAACGTAAATCTTTTGTATTTCAAAGAAGTCGTGTCCTTGGTTAAATTACGAATATACGATGAAAGTTGAGATAATTTCAAGCTCCGCGAGAATTTCTATTTACGTTTTACCGAGCGTAGTTTGAGACCGTCACAAATATTTCTTAGCCTTATTCAACTGAAACTATTATTCTTTTAACCGAACAGCAGTTAAACATTGACATGGATTTTTACAGCTATTTAAATACATCATCAGATGGCTTAGAATAAATTTAGAACTGCTTGAAGTCGAGAAAGAATAAAAACAATGGAGAATTTCTACTCGAATTTAGACTTTGCTCGTTCGAGAAATTATCAAGAATCCATCGATTATAGTGGTCAGAAATTCCGGTGTTTTTTGGTGAAGTAACTTGCCTTCGATTTACGAGAGTTCCCCCTTCATGTATTTCTTCGTTCGCTCACATGCTATCAATTTGCATACGAAAACTTTTTTGTGTCACCGCAAGAAGTCAACCATTCCATCCAAGAATGTTACCCGAATCGAGTATTTTACGCTCGAATAAAAACCTAAATCCAAGCTTGACATACCTTCTTTAAGATACCTAGAAACTCTAGTACTTCTCAGAGCTGTTTAGGGGAATTTTCGACGCCGGAACAATTTCACGAGTTGTTTTTACATACCTCGCGTCAGATTTCTGACTCGCCACTCCAAATAATTGCAACAAAGGGAAAAGTTCAGAAACAAAACTCTCCCAGCATGCACAGCGCGTATTAGCCCCCTCTGGTTATTCTCGCAATTAAACTTTAATAAAACGTAAAAAAATATCGTTATCAAAAACTCTTTTAAGTTTAGAAATTGAGCCTTCAATAGCCGTTGAAATAATTGCAGAATTTAGACAGGGAGTCTTGGTATTATTTGTGATATAAGGACGTACTCGTGGGGGATGGACGTGGATAGTTCTTCGCAAGCCGTTTGATCGATCTGATGTGTGGGGAAGTTCTGTTGTGTTGATAGTGAATTTTTAATAAACGGCAAATAACATGGAAAACACTTACCGCTAGTAGTCAACTTAAAATTGTACTAGAACTATGTATTCTTACTCAATATAAATCCTGTCATGGTCTCTGTTTACTATTGAAAGTGAAATTTTCGTCCGTCTGAAATTGTATATACAATGAATGTAAATTAACCGAAGTGAAAGTTTTCAGTTTTGTGAGTTCGTTTCATATCTTGGCTCAATCAGTTTTGAAGTCGATTCGCTCGAAACATCCACCAGTCAATCGGGTACAAATTATTTTCCAAGTTACTTTTTATTTTTGAAAATAAATTGTAAATATCGGCGGAAAATCAAGTGGATTTCAGCAGATAGATGACTCACATGAATTGGAGTTGACTTACATGAATTCAAAATGCCACAAAATAAACTCCATCTTTGCAATGCAAAAATCAAAGTCCATTTAAAGATTTTGAGCTTTTTAATGATTTAAATAATCAAGTATCAGCTTATATACGCCACTAGTGCGCAACATTGTTAAGCCATGCTAGGATTGTATAGCAAAATAATGTCGGACGTTTCATACTGTGTGATAAGAATTAACAATGAGGCGATTTATTTTCGCTTCTAATATGGCACCAAACTGAGCACATGGAGAAGAATGCTGGAAAGCCAATACAGGAACGTCAAATTTTGACTCCAGAAAGCTACGTATAGGGACTACGATGGAATCACAGCTAGTAATATAGAAAAACAAAAGAAGTATATCTTAGAGCAGCTGTTAGTTAAGTATGGACACTAGAGTAAAATAAAAATAAAAAATAATATTTGGAAAAAAAATTAGATCAAGCTAAGACAGTCAGAAAACTATAGCTTAACGTTTTTTAGGAATTTTTTTTAGTTCTTTTCTTTGATCAGTTAAGTAGGGAGAAACTTTATCGATAAATTTTCGAAAGTGACACTTACTTGTTCCAAATAATTATCTATGGTCTTGATTCATTTATTAGTTCTAGTCAAAGTCTATTGAAATTCCAAAGATACGACATATAAAAATACATTAATTTGCGAAATAGTACTGAAGTGAAGAAGTATTTTAATTTACTTAAATATCTCAGAAGAATAGGTCGAAACAGCGAGCTGAAGCTATCGAGGAATTCAACTCAAAATAGTTTGTTTCAATCCTGTTGATATCTGGGAATAAAGTAAAATTCAGCGAGAGAGGAGTAAATGAATATACCAAGATGGCAGTAATTATTGTTTTTTTCTATTATCCACGACAGGAAGCACTGAGATAAATCTAAACAAGGACTTTCATTTATCGCGAGGCCAAAAAAGTTTTTTACATATTGAATATCTACGATGAGATTGATTCACGAACACCGTGCTTAATTCGTGTTCTGTACGGGATTTTTTCGTCTTTAATGCGTGTAGTTGAGGAGAAGCGTTTTTTTGACGTCGTTATCGTGTATTTCAGTACATCTGTTCAATTCTGTTTCTAGGGCGAAGAATAACTAATAAGCTACGTAAAACAATAAAGAAATCAGATCTTATTCACTAACAAAAGTGAAGAATATTAAACAATTTCGGGTTTTATGTCGAACGAGATAAAATGAATTGCAATAGATAATAAACGAGGGTTGAAAGTGGAAGGAGTCAAGAAAACTGTAAAATTACCATATTGAAGTAAGTTAGAAATATTTTTTTTGAAGTGATGAATAATGCAAAGCAAAAGTATTAGTGAAGGAGTTGTATAAGCCTCACATGTCTTGCCTTCAAACATTAACACGATAAACATTGTATTACAGGTCTAAATCTTATTTTCGATTCTTTTAGCACGAATACAATTGTTAAAACTTCTGATACTAATTGTATTGTTATTGCAGCCGTCAATGTTATGGTGTAGTACAACAAACAACTTAACTATTAGAAATGACTGCTACCACTACTACCACTACCACTACTGCTGCTACTACTACCACTACTGCTGCTACTACCACTACCACCACCACTACTACCACTACCACTACCACCACTACTACTATGTACTAACTACCACTACTACTACCACCATCACCACCACCACCACCACTACTGCTACTACCACTACCAGGCCCGTCGCTAGGA